>CAAKHC010009818.1:0-10785 GCA_901007825.1 Macroramphosus scolopax | reverse complement strand
CCCCCTGAGGAATGGTCTATCTGTCCTCCTCTGTGTGGTTGAAGCACCAACGTGTAACATTCGCTCCTGGTCATTTGTCTTCTCATCGTTCGACAGAGTAAAGAGCAGCTGATGTGTTTCATTCCAGCTTTCAGCCATTCATCTGTAGCTTCATCAGAGTCTGGCTTTACCCTTTCACTGCCAATTCTGTTGACATTTTTGCTTTGTTATTCTTTCATGTTTCACTGTTTTCGGTCAACTGGACCTCTCCGTCGCGTCTTCCGAAGGGGACCGCGCAATGCGATTCCTTTAGGCGTCGACTCGTGGGTCCTTGAATGCATCGCATTTATATCTAGTGGAACTCTATTATGTGAAAGCTGTAATCTTTGCTAGATTAGATCCACCTCTTGAGTGAACTGTGCTCCAACTCTGTTATTTTATATTGACTAAATGACCATTAGATTGTCAGTTAGGCTGATTAGAGCTGGTGGAGAAATCGGCAATTACGTTGAAATATAGCATTTCTCCGAAGCGTTTTCATTGATTGTTGGCTGCTATTAGTCTCTACATGCCCAGATACGTACATGCAATCAATCGCAGGACTTTAAAAGGCGTCAGAAAGTCTTGTTGATGGGTAAATGTGCTGGATGTTTATTAGAGCTCCGAGCAGATTGCACACACACGGCGCACATTGCTTTAATGAAGAGACGAGCGCCACGGGTGCACTGTGTTGTGCTAACCCCACCTGTAAGAGCTTCAAGCATTGAATATTCCTCATTAGTGGATTCATTTCAAATTCCCTGAGATACTTATAACTGTAATGACCTGCACGTAACCTTTAATGAGAGTTTTACCTCTAATGAGACTCGCAAACTGAATAAACATCATCTTCACTTCATTGTCTTGGGACATTCAGTCGGTTGTGATGGTTTAGTCTGGTAAATCTAATCTAGATTATCCCCCCTTAAAGAGAGTAGGACAGGAGACTCGCACAGGACTTATTACCATAAAATAGGGTGTTGTGCCGTGTCTGTCTGTTAAATTCAGGACATTTCATTGAGTCATTCATGTGAAAACTGTAAACTGTTTTTGTTCTCAGGGTTTTTTTTTTGTAAAATTTGTCCACTGATTTGTGGTGTCCAGTCTGAATTTACATATCTTACAGATTTCTGTTCAGCCTGTCTCTATTCCCATGGCACTCTGCTTCCTACCCAGGACATGACCTCCATCAGTAATGTTCTGCATGACGTCTGCTTGCTGCTACACATGATCAATAATGTTGGTCTGACCAGACATTTTGTGCCGATCTTTTTGTCTCCGTATTTTCATTTTTAAGGCGTCTGTGTTTATTTTTCTATGTTTGAGATCTTCTTTTCTTTGTAAGCTCGCCGTCCTCTTTTGTACTTGTGCTGCACCAGACTGGATTTATATTATTTGTTGTAAACCTGTCTGCTGATATACTGAAGGGGGAAAAAAACCTGTGCTGCTTGCTCTTTCAGCTTCAGTACCTCCCTCCGCCTTGGGGAGATTGCAAGTCCACCCCCATAGACTCTGAGTACTTCTCCACGTACAGCATCACCGCCTGCCGCATCGACTGTGAAACTCGGTACCTGCTGGAAAACTGCAACTGCAGAATGGTTCACATGCCGGGTATGAAATCCAAACGCTAATAAAAAAATCTTATCAGATGCATACAAAAAGAAGTATTTGGTTTATATTTCATGTGTTATTATTTCAAACAGGCACCTCAACAGTTTGCACTCCTGAGCAGTACAAAGAATGTGCTGACCCAGCACTAGGTGAGCCCACGCTTGAATATGACATATTAAAGGTAGTTTTGCATCAATGTCTGAATTCAATTAAGTGCTGAGCAGCAGTGATTTGATATGATACCTCTGTAGGATTAATTTGAAATGACTCCGATGTCAAACAGAGCTGAAGCATCATAGTAAATATGTGTCTAAGCTTTTTTTTTTCATCCTCCTCTGTATTATAGCTTCAGTCATTATTTGCTTTCATGGAAAGTGAACGATGGCAGCGATTTGTTGTTTGAGGTATTTTTAGCTTCGGGGCTTTTGTTTGCAGGTTTTGTTTCATTCTCCATAAATGACTTTGATCATCCACAGACTTTTTGGTAGAGAAAGACAACGATTACTGTGTCTGTCAGACCCCCTGCAACATGACTCGCTATGGCAAGGAGCTGTCCATGGTTAAGATCCCCAGTAAGGCGTCTGCTAAATATCTGGCTAAGAAATTCAACAAAACTGAGCAATATATCGGGTAAGTATGTTTTTTAGTAGTAGTCAGTTTATTAGTTAATTGCCTGTTTTTCTTTTCCTTCCAATAGATGGATGTACTTTGTGGCATAGCATAACCTGAGTCTCCATCGTTCACCTTCAATGTAACAATAATGAAAGATAGTTACACAGATGTCGTTGGATGTCACTGGAATTAAAAGGTGTCTTGTCTTCCCTCTTTTCAGAGAAAATATACTGGTCTTGGACATCTTCTTTGAAGCTCTGAATTATGAGAAGATTGAGCAGAAGAAGGCTTATGAAATTGCCGGGCTTCTCGGTAAGATTCTAGCAGATTTGGGTTCATTGCGAGAGAATAAAAAAATGGGGGTTGACCTTGGTATCAGCACTCTCAGCAGGCTCCCGCCGCACATTTCACTTTGTGTGTTCACGCCTGGCGCTTTGAGGGTTCCTCTTTGAACTCGTGAAAAAAAAAAGGCTGAACGCATTTTCATAATCTGATGCTCTTGCAAGGGCAGCTGGGTTTGGGTGTGATGAAAAGTTTCTGGGGCTGGATGGACGCTCTGACAGTTGTGCTCAGATTAATCTGAGAGATACTGAATTAGAAGTGACAGCTCAGGGAATGGTTTCACGCACCATTGTTCAACTGCTGTACCTGTCCATATCTGTTAATCTCTGTTTTTTTTTCTAGGTGACATTGGAGGTCAGATGGGGCTTTTCATCGGAGCCAGCGTTTTAACGATACTGGAGATATTCGACTACCTATACGAGGTAAAGTAATGGCTGCAAAATGAAACTACTGATCACTGTCTCAATTATTACAAGGTAATGATTAGGTATAAATATTCAAGGGAATAGTTAGAACATTATTTTAATTGGATTATTCACCTTCCCTAGACGAAAAAAATCTACACAAAATTCTTCAACTACAACCAGCAGCTGATTAGCTTAGCTTAGCTTAGCATAGCAGTAAGACATAGACTGTATAAAATGAATGGTTTGTGGAATCCTATTTTGAAGCCTCAAGTAAGAAGCAACTTCTCTAAACAGGACAGCCACGCCCTGAAGCACGCCCTGATTTATTGTCTATTTTGCTCTTAATGGGACCAAAATGCACAAAACGAACATCATGCTGTTTTAATGAAGACTTGAAACTAGTGATGAATACCACAGACTCTTTAGGAAACGTTTTACAGAGGTAATAAATTAAGTGATCAGGAGGGTTCATTTCAAGTTGCCCCCTGCTGGCCATTCGACAGAATACAGGTGTCAGCCACGTCCTCGTCGGCTTCACTTTTCGGACCCAGAAGGTCTTTCCAGTTCTTTTATACAGTCTATAGACAAGACAGTCAAAGTTAACAGACTGGGTCAACATTTTTAATGCCTCTATGTAATGGACTGAGTTACAAGGTCCGATTTTAAAAGACTCAAATAAAAGTACAGATAGAAAATAAAGGGGTAAATGGGGTGGTAATATATGGACACGGCCCCGGACTGGGTTTCAGCCTCGGAGCGGCTCCCAGGCAACCCGGCTGGAGACTCCACGAACTCGCTCAGAGAAAGTCAGACACATCCTCAAATTATATGAGACACCACAGTTAACCTGTAGACTACAGCAAATGTTTAATTTGACAGTCTCTGCCTTTGATGTATTCAACGTTTATCTGCTGTTCTTTACCTCTAGGTGTTTAAGGACAAGGTTTTGGGGTACTGCATACGCAAGAAACGACCACAGCGCTGTCAGAGCGACAATCTGGTAATTTCTGTCTCTCAGAATGCATTTGGTTGAATGAAACGAACGTGTTGTATCAGATGAGCTCTCAGGGAACAACAACAAAAAATGTCGGGTCGCACTTAAAGTTGAAATGCTTTTAATGAACAGCACCGGAAAGACAGACATGCACCACATCATCTAGTTGTTAGCTTCAATTTCCCGTGCAGAAGTGATTTATTGTTGTAGAAAACATAATAATCTTTAATACATGAACTTTTATTGCACATTATGAATACAATAACCAGTGCAGCTCATATTACACAGTCTTTATTTACATGATAAATATTACAAACGAGCAGCAGCCCAAGTTATTCCCCGCGATGGCACACATCCACAAGTACTTCTTTAAGATTTAATGTAGTTTTAAAAGGAACAAACTAACTCTGTGAGAGTATCAAGCCTTGCTGCTTGCATGGACAAGTGGAAGTGAAACGGTCTCACCTGCTTTAAGTTCATCCTGACTCATAAACTGCTCTTAAACTATCGTTCTTATTTCAGTTCATCTTTCACACCAGCTCTTTAATGAATAGTAGCTTCTCAATCTTAGCATGATCATGTAATTGCAGTTCCCTGCAGGAGAAGCTGCTGTCGCACTTGAATTTAACCACTTTATTTCCTACAATCTCATTAGGGGACATTGATAATGGAGCTGCAAGAGAGCAGAAGAATTAGAGGATATCACAATGAGATTAAAACATTAGGAACATTCAGAATCAACATGTCTTCAAGGCCTTAAAGGAAACAAACAAACAACAGGACATCTGTGAACTCTGCTTTTAATTTCAAACTGATCCTTTTGAATTCCTTAATATAAACTGACTTGACCGCCTAATCTGATGTTTTCCGGTGCTTTTTAATCAAAAGCATTTAAGCGGATTCTGACACGTTTTCTGTTTGCTGTATCTTGACTTCCATCATTTTATGGCAGAATGTTGGAATTGCAAGTTTGTCTTAATGTGTCAAAGACTTCTTCATTACAGGGAAATCTGTGACTGTAGCTATGTGGAATAAGTCTGTTTGTCTGCATGAGGAGTTTATTATTGCATGTAGAGCTGCCTCCAGTTCTCTTTAGTAGAAGTTGCACTATAAAGGTAGCGTTAAGCCAACAGCTATGAAGGAGGTTATTTTGGGAGGGAGCGTTTTATAAATCAAACAGTTGCAGTCGATAAAGCTTTTATTAAACGGGCTGATATCTATGTGATGCTTTAACTGAAGACCTGCACAGAGTGATTATATTTACTGTTCTTCACTCATGTCATATATTCACCTGCTTACAAGAAACCATCTTCTCTTCTTCCTTTTTCCTCATTTTCAATAACCCCCTTTTCAACTAGACCATTGTCACATCTCCATGCAAGTAGTGAAGTCAAAGACGTCGTTTCTTTTTAGTTGCTATTTTTAATTTGACTTTCAGTTCCTCCCGTGATCGTCAACCCGCCTTGATCACAGTAATTGTTTTTCCTTTTTCGCTTTTTTCCTGCTCATGAAACAAAACACTCTAATTTACTATTACTTCCTTCCGTTTCTATAATTCCATCACTGAGGGGGGAAACACTTGCAGTATTCCCAAAAAAAAAAAAAAAAAAAAAAAAAGCATTTACATTGTGTTTTTTTTTCCATTTCAGTCACCCTCACCCATCTTTCTTTTCATCATGTCTATTCCAGGAGTTTCCAGAGAACCCAACCAGCCCTGGTGTCACGCCTAATCATGCCCCCAGGTAGCACACCCCATCGATAATAGATGCTCCCTCCCATGCTGTCCCTCTCTTTCATACATACTTAATACCATCTCATACATCGTTCCCCCCAGTGGCTACATATGATTTGGTTGGCTTTAGTTGACAAGCAATCAAAGACGTGGAATTGTCCAGCTGCTGGTGATTTAAAGGTCCCAACATTTTAACATCTGTATATCCAGAAAACACCGAACACAGATCAACTCACACGAGGCAGCCTGAGACACGGTGGAAGATAGAGTGGCAGTTTATTTATTTTTTATATAACCTGGTAAATAACAATCGAGGTGAGGAAGAAATATTTCTCCAAGGTGACTTGTACAACTGCATTCACTCCATTCTTAATCAGGCTGGGTGATGTCATAGGTGTGTAGTTGTTTGCAAAAATGTCAGGGGGGCACAGACAGAGGTAGACTTCTTTTCCTGATGGGCACCAATCAAAAAATGTGCCCCTGGGCTCCGACCCTGTCCGCAGTCTGTAATGCTCACCCAGCTCCGCGCCTGCTGTCCGCCCTGGCAGCAGCCACACTGCTACTCTGACACTCATGCTCGCCCACTCATTCAATCTGCTAGATGACTGTTTCGCCTGCACACTGCAGATAAACACTTGACCTACCTAAAGATGTCGCAGACAGTTACCGATTCTGTCTGCACTGTCTTACCCTCCCTCAATCAACTCAGCTGAGGGCCACTGCAAGTGATACACACAACGTTTAGTCCTCTTGGCCGGAGACGAACGACATTACAAACAACCTAATATTATAAATAGCACTATGTGATTGCAGATAACGGGTTGCAAGAAATTATCAAATTAGTTTGCATTCTAAAATGTTGTAACTTACCAGTCAGTGCTTAGGGAATGGATCCTTTCTTCAATCCTGATTTGGATTCCCCTCCACCGTCCTTTAGCATGTGTTTCTATATTCACTCTGATGTTCAGTGTGTTGTACACACCTGAAAAGACTAGGGACAAGTGGAGGCAAGTCTCTCCCGAGATGCAATCCACCCACTCGCCTGCAGCATTCTCCTCTCTTGAAAAGCTGCGGCAGTGATTTGTTTGATGCTCTGCAGCCAAGGATAATGCCCCCTTTCATCGGCGCGTCTCGGTGACAGGGTTACAATCTTCCACTTGGCACATGTCTCGACGGCTCCGAAGCAGGTCGTGAGGGTGCAGGGTTATGCAAATGATTAGCTCGACGACACAGTTCTGCAGTTCAGATGTTGAAGCCAATCAATCAATTTGCTGGCTTGTAAAGACGTGGAGCATCTTGTTGTGGAGGAGCGAGATGAATGCTAATAGGAGGCAACTCCATATTTTCCCAACATCTCCTTTTCACACTGATCACACAATCTAAAAACAATTTTCAAGTTAGGCACTTTTTAATATCTAGTAAGGAGGCAGGGCAGGTTTTTCTTGCTGTTTCTTTATTTATTGGCTTTTGCAGAAGACATGAGCTGCACAAACAGCCGACCCTCTGCACTAAACAAAACTTCTTCTACTGATTAATGATCCTTTCTTTCCCATAGGATAAATCGCGGTACTCCTGTGCAAACAGAAAACACGTTTAATGAATTGTTGTGCAAAAAAAAGCTGAACCCACATGAGATGTATTTGTTTCCCAGCAGCGCAGAGGTCCATTTAGAATCGATGCATTCCGAGGCTCGTGCCGGATAACATCACTAGATGCATTACTTTGCGATGTTATCGCGGGGCCTGCATGCAGTGGGTGTGCACAAAATATAAATGGTTCTTTGTCTGCTGGAATAGCCGTGTTGACGATCGGACTATCGGCGGTTTCACCGCACGTATCAGCAACTTTGCACACACAGGAGAATGCAGACATGTGGGTGTTTCATAACTTAAAGATGAACGTGCTAGTTGTTAAAAAAAAACAGGATTAAAAACATGCTGTTTTCTTTTTTCTCTCCCTCCTTTCATCCATCGTTCCCCACCTCCCCCCTGGTTACTTTAAACTCTCTGGACTGCCTGTGCAATGCAATGTGGCTGATCTTCTTCCAAATCTGTTGTATTCATTAACTCGTCAATGTCCTCATATGTTCCTGTCATTCGTTGTTCTTGCTGATGTTTTCTATTCTTGTGTCTCAATCTTTTTTTTTTCTGGTTTTGCCCCCATCATTCTCCTGGTTGCTCTCATTTTACCTGTCGCTCCTCCATCACCCTCACTACTCCCTTCATCATCCCTCCCTTAATCCGGTTGAACTCGTCTTCCCTCCTTCCCTTCCCTCTGTTTTTGCAGAGCACCTGTGACACCCTCCGGAGTCACTCGGACAGTCTCGGATTCACGCCGAACATGTTACCTCGTCACCCGACTCTAGGCAACTTTGAGGAGTTTGCTTGTTGACATCATCAAGCGGTGGCCGGGGGTGTGGGGGGCTTTTTGGGGGACTTGACAGAAAACTGTGAAATAATTTATGTATTCAACAGAAAAAGGTTTGAGTGTATACTCAACAAAAAGTACAGTAGATTTTATTAATGCCTGAATAGAAATAGAATACTATCATCAGAAAAAAAGACCACTTCCAAACCAGAACTCAGGTTTAACTGCCATGTCATGTTTCATTTGTTACTTTATGCAGTTCCTTTAACATCAGTAAAGATAATAAATGTGTCCAAAAAAAGGGATTCTGAACTGTGAGTTATGTGGTACTGTTGTGCTAGTTTTAATGTACATCGATCAAAAGAGAAAAAAAAGTGATTTTCTTTGTGTAGCATTGCAGTTTCTTATCAGTGTCTTGCTGTTTAGCGTGACCTTATACCCGTCACCAGTTAGAAACAGGAGAGCCTCTCGGAGGTTTGCTCAGCGTCGATGAGCTGATCGTTGCCTTTTTGCTACTGTGATACTTTGAACTGCCTCCTTAATTAGACGACTGTGCTTATTCGATTTGACAAGAGATTATTTGTGTATATGCAAGTATTTGGTTTTGATCCCCGGGATGACAGAAACTGCTGAATTGGAAGTAGTTTTTTTTTAAAACTCTAGTCACATTTTACATACAACGTAGGTCTGAAGGAAAAACACAGATTGTTGATTGTACCTTTATAGCTGACATTTACATTGTCCTTAATGTCTCCCATTTTTTTGGGATATACTGTTATAAAAAAAAAAGAGAAGAAGCTTGCTGTAAAAGTTTGCACTTAATTCTGTGGAATTCATGAGAAAAGGAAACAGTCAGGCTTTTCTTTAGCCTTTCCTATTAATTCACAAGTGTGTTCTTTCATTACAGTGTCTTAAAGGTGTTCATCAGCACAATCCCCTGCGCAGGGTCGGCTCATGGCAGTTGCCGTGGATGCTCCGAGAGATTGTTTTTTTTTAATCACTTACAAGGTTTCTTTTTGGGTTGGAAGACACGTTGGCCCTGATAGCGGTACCAATATTAATAAAACAGCCTTTTAATCACATTGACAAAGACTGTATATTATATCCGGTGGTGGGCCTCTACTTCCTCCCTTGGCGCTGCCATCTTGCTCATTAGCAAGATGGCAACAATTACAATTCCCAAACTGACGTCTGTAAATGCCTCCACCACGTCCGGTACTTCACTCAAAGCAGCTGTCAATCACAACGTCACATCCCAAACCAAACTTAGCACTTGAATACAGTGTGATCAGAACTACCTAAAATGTGTTTGGCATCTACTTTGAGGATTTAATTTGGCCCGAATCCCATTCGCTTACATGGAGGGGGCGTGTTTTATGACATATACCGCAACCAGCCACAAGGGGGCGATTGAGATTTTTGTCTTCACAGGGTCTTTTCTTTAAACAGCCTCTGTTCCAAGTTGACAACATGATGGAATAAACACAGCCTGCTGTCAAGACATGTAACCAATGCATGCATGATAACGTGCACGATATCACACACTCTGTCTAACCCAAAACGGCAGCTGCAACATGAGTAAAAAAAGACAGTTATCGGGTGCACGTAGCAGGAAGCAGAGCGAAGAGGAGCAGAAGTGGCAAAGTTGCAAATGCATCACCAGATTCAGACTGGCGAAACATTGGTAGAAGACAAACGGGCTCCACCACTGTCAGAGCCGGCCCTGCCCCTGTGATGGTAATCTATTGTCTACTGAACATAAACTAGGCTTGTTGGTGATATTCCTAAACTTGACAGAAATTTGTACATACCCACAATCAAATGCCATGAAGAAATTCTTTACTGCTCATGTGAGGCATTTGTGAAATATTATATCTATAGATAGATATATAGATATATATCTATCTATAGATATAGGGGTAAAAAGTGTTTCTTCATTTATTCTTTCACCAGACGAGATGTGGACTTTCTATCTGGGCCGACCATAAGTGTCTTTTCTGGTGATTATAACAAGACTGAAGAGACTTTATTAGATACGGGAAAATTGCCTCAAAACATCACACGCCATGCACCTCAGTACTATTCAGCCCGGTTGATTTATAGCAGAAATGCATTGTACTATTTTACCATTGTATCCTATTATTACTATTATTATTCCAGAACATGTAAGATAAGTCACAAATAACAGTTTGTGATGTATAAATGATCAAGTATAATAAACTCTATATTTACCCATCTTACTCGCGTACAAAACGTTGCTTCTTATCTTCGTGTCGGTCTACTTTTCTCTCCTGTTAACGTTCACTATGTGTTATGTAAATCCTGGACGCTGCAGTCACGGGGTTGTAGGCTCTTTCATATCCTCGCTATAAATACTTTGCTGAAAGTTGAGAAGTTTTTTTTTCTTAATGTGAATCTTTCAAAGAAACGCCGATCAAGTACGTGGCGTTCATAACACTGTAGCTTTATTACTCTGTTGTCTGTGTATTAGATGACTGTTGATGTGAAGCACAAACCCCTTGGAGATCAGCCATCACTTGAAAGCCAGACGTCCACGGTTGTGACGACCTTAACGGCTCTAGTTTTATCTACGAACACTGTTACAGGAATGAGTGTGCACTCCGAAAAGAGGAGCCGGAGTCTGGAGACTTCATTCAAATGGAAATGTTTCTTCCAGAGGAAAAAATGAAAAGAGAGCCGAA
>CAAKHC010009811.1:0-12188 GCA_901007825.1 Macroramphosus scolopax | reverse complement strand
TTTATTAAGTAACGTGTGAAAAGATCAAAATGACACATAATAGAAGCAATTTCTCTCTTTTTTTTTTCCCGTCGTGTAGGCAGCGAGCGAAGCTCCCGAATTCTCTCCCCTCAGCCTAATGCGGAATGACAGATAGGAAAAGTGGAGGAACCCTGAAGAGTCAATTTGGAGCTGGAGTGGCATTTCAAACCCTGCTGCTAAAATGTTAGAGAGAGGAAAACAGGCGTTCAATCAGACAGCACACTCAGCTCTGGGAGCTTCTTTCCCCCCAGAAAAGCAAAGCAGCTTTTTCCTGAGATGCTGTTCAGAGGCTGAAAATGATGATACGCCTAAGAGAAGCCTCGTTGAATGGCACCGCCGCCTGCTTCTCCCGGCCGCAGATCGGTGGCTGATTGAATTTGAAAAAGTGTGTGCACACGTGTGAACGCACATTTGCATATTTATTTCATATGTACAGGACGTGTTTGCATGTTTGACTCCTTCCGACACGCACACATCTCTGCATTTATAATGAGCTACATGTGTGCTGTCATGTTGCATTTGTTGACTAGGCGGCTTACGTGATTCATATTTAATTACCTGAGGTTGTTTCTTTAAGTCCGGAGGTCCAAAGAGCAGAGAAACTTAATATGAAGTACAACCATCAGCACAATAAAATACATCCAATACATCCGTCTTTAAAAGCTTTTAATTATTAAACTAGTGGGTTCACTTTAATGACACAATACAGACGTCCTTCTGGCTTTATTCTTACATACACAGCACATCCTGGCTGCATGACAGCATACGTTATGGGTGTGTGTGTCTGCACTTGTTTACACGCTGCACACGCACTCACCCGTGAAGCACCTCAGCATCAGTTCCTGTGCTGACTGCAAAGGCGCAATCACTGCTGCCGGTCCAACGTTCGCGAGGCTGCTCTCACCAATGCCGCACTGAGCTGTAACCCAACACTTGACACTGGTGTTCAACCCTGAGCAGCCCTGGTAACACAGGAAATCTCCCGCCCCACCCCCCCCGCGCTCCTCCTCCTCCTCCACGCTGCTCCCGTGAGCTGCTCGGTATCACAGCAGAACTCCCCCGGGCCCTCGCTGCTGCAGCAGCTAGCGGTGGACTGTAACACACTCGGGGTCCCGGAGGAGCGTGTGCACCCTTTGGCATCTGTAAACACAAACACTCTGCAGACGTGTTCGTGCACATTCTCACCCCGGCTGCTTTCGAACACACGTACGAGCATTGCTCCGTGTGTGTGTGCGTGAGTGTGTATAATTGTACTGCAAAGCCATTTCCCCCCGCAGCCCACACAGCACACACACACACTTTGACTTTCTAAACCAAAACACATGTGGAGGGTAATGAGATTACATGGCTCTTTGACAAGAAAACACTTCCTTGCTGAGCTAAAAAACGCCAGCAGGGAACGACGGGGGAAAAAAAAAACAACAACAACAACAACGGAGAGCGAGGAAAGACGGCGGTAAGGTCGGACACGTCTTCGTCACCAAGTCAAGCTATAAGGAGCGCGGGAGAAGCGGCGGTGTGGTCGAGGGGGAGAGAGAATCCGTTTCATCCCGGCGCTGCCATCCACACTCATCCTGTCAGCCTCTGAGCCACATTATTTATAAAGCAGGGAGACAAACTATTGACCTCACTTCTTTTCTCCATAGCATCAGCTGACTCTGACACTGACAAGGACGCTCGGGGGCGGAATGCAAGATGAGTGTGTGTGTGTGTTTGTGTGTGTGTTTGTGTGGTGGGGGGGGGGGGGCAAAAGAGAGAGAGAGAGAGAGAGAGAGAAGGTCAAAGACATGGGTTGGAGCATCTTGTTAAGATTTCAGACGTTGTTGTCTGATACTGGGAGCTCCTACACTGTTCATATGACAACACTCGGTATGTTAAGCACCGAGACAGACTGTGATGATGCCTGCTACCCCCCCCCCCCCCCCCCCCCCCCCCCCCCCAACCCCCCCTCGCTTTAGGAAACAGTGGGTGATTGGAGATCAGAATAATTCGCCTTTAGAACCAGTGGATGAACACAAAGACGCTAAAATCAAAGGCGAAGATCATGATGAAATGTTGGTGTAATTCTCCTTTGATGTCCACCTAAAGCGTTCGTATAATCCATCAAGGAAAATAACGTTCCAATCCGACGTCTTTGTAGGATTCTGACTCAATTTGGAGCCGCTTTAATCCAGATATATAAGCATCATTAAAAAAAAAATCACACCTGAGGACACGTCCCAAACCGTTATTAATCAAACATAATAAACCTGTCTGTCTCTCACAGGTTCAACCTGGTCTGAACTCAGGAAGCCACGCAGGAATCCTGCCGCAATAAATCAAGGTCGACAATCATTAGTGACAAATGACTACACGCGACAATACAAGCTGAGCGCATTCCTCCAACAGGTTTGTCCTCGACTGTTGACACGATAATAAACACGCAGGCAGCTGAGAGTCTGACTGTGCGCAGACGGCGTGACCTTCCTCGTCTCCTCGTCCAGGCCGGTCGAGCCGCTGCCAGATACGAAAAGGGAAAATCAGTCTGGAAGAAAGTGGGTCAGACGTAGCGGCGGTGATCAATTAGGACGTCGTCTGCTCATGAGGAGTCAGAGGAGCTGAGTACGACGACCGCTGTCAGGTATGTAGAATCTCACTTTTCGGAATACGCTGAGTCAGCATTTTTGCGAGCGTTATATCCCTTTAATAGACCCTGAATCCTTCGATCGCTGCTGGTCCTGTGCAGCAACATTGAATTAGTGTATCTTTCTTTATATAGATATAATAAATAAGCTACAGTGTTTAAGAGGGGACAGCAGTGATGGTGCATGTCCATTACTGTTTACTGGGAGCCGTGCTGGTTGCAGAAGTATGAAATGGAAATGCACACAATGAGGTTTTCTATTGACTCAGAGGATTCTGAGCCCTGTGAGAGTGTTGTCAGTCAGCCAGACAGAAGACAGTCACCATCTCAACCACCGTAACCACAGACCAACAGACAGACTGAGATTCTCAGCCAGACAAGCTCTTCCCTTTTTTTTTTTTTTTTTACTGAAATAGCTTCTCCGCTTCTCAAGACGCTCTGGAAACCAGAACATCAAGAGAGCCGGTGCAGCATTCCAACAAAGAACAATAGGGAGGGAAATAATGACTTGATGCGAGTTATTAGACGATCGCTGAAGTGGATCTCAGGCCTGGAGGAACCCTGAACATCCAGCGCTGCGAGGAGACGGTGACGGAGTCCAGACTTGCTCTCATGGGTCAGTGACAGCAGACTGAACATCAGCTGCTTTCACTTTGACATACGGAAGGAAACTCACAGAAACCTCTCGCTGCTCTCTGGTTCCACTGTCGGGTCCGAAAATATGAACTGCTGCCGTGCAGCCAGCAACACTGATGGATATACAGGATGTGAGCGTCTGGCTGGGGACACGTGAAGACGTCCATGCAACATGCATGAGGGTTCCCGTGTCTTTAACACTGTTCTCCACAGGTTCAGGCGGTGTCGGACACCCGTTACATCTCTCAGTAAAGAAAACGTCCCTTCAGGGATAGTAAAGATTAACACTCGCTATCAGCGCTCCTCTTTATCTCCCTCGTATCTCGGGAGGCGATCAGTAACAACATAAAGCAATATGACCTTTTTACACCATCACATCCTTCAACTAACCGCCCATAGGACGTCTGTAACAACAACAACGGTCCCGGCGCACTCGAGTGTCGTCTCCTGCTCTGAGGCCTCCGACACGAGCGGGCTGTCTTCCAGAAGTGTCCTTCTCTCTCTCTCTCTCTCTCGCCTGACATTTAAATTCTGCGGAGAACGATGCCGCCTGTTGACATTTAATAGGGTGCTTATCTCTACATGGATATTTTGTTAAACTACTAGCAGAGTCTTCAGTATTTGTCTTGTTCTTATCTCCAGCCGGCTCCGTGCTGCTGTGATGACCCAATTTTCCCCCCACGAGACTCCTTCAAGTTTCATCTAATCTGATGGATTTTTTACTTCTTTACAACTTCATTGTCTGTGAATCAAAAACGTTGGTAAAGCACGATACAAACTGTTATAGGGGCTCAGTTAAAATGATGTCGATGATGCCGTCGCCGCAACTTGCCGGGCGTCTTTTGATTTGACATATTGGGAATCGATTGGAGATTCAAATGAAATTAAGGGCTAAAAAAGGTTGTAATTTATGACGCAGTTTATGCACAATTACACACAATGGACCGATCAATCGGAGGTAATGACGGTGTGGAGACGTCCTCGGGCCCTGCAAGCACTGGAGACTAAAGTTGGCAGTGTTGCTGCAGCGCTGCAGCCAAGCACATATTCATACACCTGCTGGCCAGATTTGTAATCTGGGTGCTGGTATTCATGGTACCCAGAGGATTATACCGACTGGATTACATGATGTCACGACTCCTTTGACTCCATTTGTTTGTTTGGATGACGAACCGACCTTTGACCTGTCTGTCCCGTCTGCTCTGCCGGTTTAGTGAGTTTTGGTTTTAAAGGTTCCACCAGTTGGACTTTCATCCTTCTCGATGAAAGATCTGTGAACTAAAAGCAGCTAAACCAACAGAGGCTGGGAGGAGGTTGCGTCCCTGTTTACAGTAACAACATCAGATTTTCCGCAACAATAGCAGCGGATGTCTACCGCTGGATCGACTCTCACATGGAGCTTTGTACTATAATTATCGCGCTCCACTAACGTGCTGGTGGGAATATCCGAGTCTTCTGCTGACTGGCGCTGAATCCAACTTTATGTTTTGTTGTGCAATTAAACCCAGATGAAGTAGTACAGTATTATCCAGAGCTTTTATTATGATGCTGCTCATTGTTTTCATTACTACTGGCTCCGGATCTGCATGTTGCGTAAGCTCGCCCGAACTCCTGCAGTGGTGTTTCTACATGGGAGTAATCCACTGTCGGACGCCTGCAAGCATGATGATGGCCAGTGTTTCCTCGGCTGTTCTGCATGGAGACGTTTGGGGGGAGGGGCGGGGGGGTGCTTCTTTCTGACAGATAGCGTCCATTACAAACAGTTAATACTCATACTCAAGTTAGATGTTTGAAGATGGATGCAGGAGAACGACCAGGGCTCGCTGGTGCTGGAGCTGACGGGGGCCGCCCGGCTCGGAGGCCCCAGCTGATAGGAAACCATTTAAAATGTGCCGCTTTGCCAATCCACACAGGTGGATGTGTGATTAACTGCACGTGTATACGCTCGTACGTGCTGCTCCAATTATCAACGCATCGCTACATTGCTTTATTATTGTTATTACCGATGCATTCATTTGTAGTCGTGTGGTAGCTGGACACATTTATATCACATTATAAATGATTGGAGAGCATTTTATAACCTGTAATTAGCGATAGGTATCAACCACTGTCACGTAAATGGAATACGGACGATGGTGAAATAATAAATACTGAAATGGAACATTACATCCAAAAGAGCCCGAAAAGATAAAAGGTCCTCCTGTAGTAGCGGGGGGGCGATGATCAGTTCATCTTGTTTGGATAAATGTCGACAGGCATCCTGGTCCGTTGAAGCTCTGTAGGTTCAGTCGGAGTCGACGTTAGCCGACCTCCGTTAATAAGAACCAGAAGAATCTGTGATCTGTTGCGATCTCTTCTCCTTTAAACGCGCTGTACACGAGCATCGAGATGTTCGTGGGAGGCTGCATGCTCGCCAGCGTGTGTGTGTGTGTGTGTGTGTGTGTGTGTGTGTGTGAGAGTCAGGATGTCTGTTTTTAGCCAGGACTTGTAGGCTGATTAACTCTGACAGTTCGCCTCTCAGACCCACCACAACACAAACAGCAGAGCAAACCAGCGTTTCCATCGCAGGAGAGTTTCCCATGCAGCCTCATTCCTTCCCAGATACGGTTCATTCGACTTATTCATCAATAATTAAGCGAAAAAATCACATTGATTACTGCAACAGCCCTATAAGTTAGCAAACTGACACTCCAGCTCGACGTGAACCTGAATTACATCATTTAACCTGCTAACTTCAGGCCCGGTTGACACCCTCCTCTTCCATGAGAGCACGAGAAGCTGCGTGGAGGAAACCAGGACCGAGGTTGCCTGTTGGATGTGCGCAGGACAACGGCCGTGAAGAGTTCACACAGTTCGAAAAAATTCATATTCATACGTGTGCCAGCAACAACATCCACATGGCTGCAAGGAAAGTTCTGCAGACTGCTGGGAGCAAACAATGGAGGGGATTTTAATAGAGCGTGCAAACGACTTGAAACACATGCTGCACTTGGACGGGCACAAAGATCCTGGCTGCAGCGCTGATATTCATTTTTCCTGCAGACAGACAAGTCGAAGTCTTCTGGTGTCGTCGATCGATCCTGCTGCAGATCTCAACATGTTGATTAGCAGCCGTCAGGTGAACCACGGTGCTGACGGAGGACTAATAATGTCTGATAAGACCCTTGGAACTACAGCTCAGACATCCTCAGCCTGCTGCCGTGGATCCAAACCACTGCAGGTTGTTTATCCTGTCGTACTTACAAACACTCTGAATCTCCTGCTGATGTATTGTTTTATTACGTCTGCAGAGACGACACTTCGCCAGCCTCTGAGCTTCTCATCAATATCTTCATTATTGACTCCTAAATTTGACGAGGCTAAATGATCTTAACTATCACAATGAAAGTTTATTATTCACACAAAGTAGATTAAAGGAATATAACAGTTCGATTGCAACTTAAATCTTTAAATTCTCTTTTGAAAACAGAAGCTGAGATAATCTATTGAACAGCAGCAATAAAAAAAAAAAAGCCGCCTTTGTCAGTGTTGCAACCCGACCTTGATCAATATTTCCATTTGATGAGATCACACATCATAAAACTGGACCCGGCAGCGCCTCGCAGGTTATTTCACCCCAGCGACCGCTCCAGCAGGTTGCTCTGGTGAACACGTGCTTTTCACCCTCACTTTCCTCGCCTCTGACAAGCCCTCCCTTGTGTTGGTGGTGAACAGAAACACCATTGTGCCCCCCCCCCCCCCCCTTTGCTCCTAACAATGCCTGCTGTTTTGCCTAAAGGGCCCAAAACACACATGAGCTCACTTTGCCCCCTTTTGTCTGCTGCAGATTCTGGTCATGGATCCGGTTGCACGGCCGATAAGTGAGTAGTTAGGCTGGACCGGTGCAGGACAGCGCTCGGCTTATCACCATGTCAAGTGGGTCCAACGCTTCTGAAGTCCTCGAGCAAAACTCAAAACACCTCCCAGCTTCGGACCCGTCGGTCCTACTGACGATCGGAGAGGGAGGACATGATAAACCACCATATGGACCTTCAATGGCGCACAATAACCGCATTGTATGGGCCTGCTTCTCATCATAAATAAACCCCTGCAGGCGGGTAAAACTGCACCTTTATATGACTCCGCAGAGGTACATCGTAAACAGCAGACGCAGGCAAACCTACCCACGGTGCACATATTCCTGCCTGCAGCTGTAGACGCTCGGAGAGGCCTCCAGAGGTATGTGACCCTCAGTTACATTTATAGGCTTCAGAACCGATAAAGGCGATGCCACAGGCTTCCCGGTGACTGGCAGCCACGAGGAAGAAAGGGCTGGTTCTGCCGGTCACATAACACCAGTTTATGCAACATCAGTCAACAGGAGAGAAGAGGCAGAGGTATCTCTGTCTTCTATAGGAGCATCTGTAGAACAGCTCTTACAGACTCTTGTGGAGAAGCACCTTTTCGGTTAAAAACAGACTAAATAAAAAAGTATTTCCGTCACATCCCTCAACGAGGAGCAGACGACGATGTTAAAGGTGAGATACCAGCACACTGACTGCAAGATTGATTGACAGGCCAGCTTGTTTATTGATTGATTGACTGACTCACTGATTAAATAAATGGTTGACTTACTAATTTAGTTGCCCAGATTTTGGCTGACGCTGCACACACACACACACACACACGCACACACACACACACTGCACACACAGCGGGTTCGCTCTCACCCACCAACCCCTCCAGTGTAGCCTGTCAGTGTGTGCAACCGCTTTCCACCTCGTGCATTATTGTGCAAATTGAAACACCGAGGAGCCTTTCACACACACGGAAACCGAGCGGTGTGTGTGCGATGGGTAGGAGGGGGGTGAGGTTGAGGGTGGGGGGGTGCCTCCTTCTCCCTCTCGGTGTCTTGGCAGGCGGGAAGGGGAAATATGATTATCCAGCGGGGGAATTGTTACATCAACACCTGGAGCAGATAAATGAAAATAGGAGGATTTATGTACTGAGAACAAGCTTCCCTCGGCTGCCAGGAAGCAATTAAGCAGGAAGCTACAATACCCCCCCCCACACCCTCCACCCCCCTCCACCCCCCCCCGCTCTCCCTCTTTCTTTCTGCCACACCATCCGTTTGCAGCTCTCTACCTTCCTCATTGTCTCCCTCCCTCCGTGTGTGCACGGCGCTAACTTCACACCTGTGGCACATTCAGAGAAGCGGCGGCGAAGCCTTCGGGGCCGGGAGGAGACGGATGGATTTCATCCCCCCCAAAAACACGTCTCATTAACAGCTGATAACAAAGTGACTGTGAAGTGTTCTCATTTGACACTGTGTTGAGGGGGCAGAGGGGGGGGATGGATGCTCACCCACCGCGCAGCTAAAGAGAGGCAATGTGGCTTGTAATGTCTTCCCACTGAGTGGAAATGTTTAAATGTAAATCGACGGAATAATTTGCAGCTCGGTCTCGTACCTTCCACCGCGGTATCGATATATCTGCTATCTGTTCGGAGACCCGACGAACCCCCGACGCTGGCGAGCGGAAGATACACCACTGAAATAGCAGGTTGGCTCACCACAAACACCAACACAGAGAAACATTCAAGGACCTTAAAGAAATAACTGACTCGTCTCCATTGTGCACGGATCACATTGGCAGTTTGGATTATAATCTCCAATGAAAAGAGGAGGGAGGCTCCTCAGGGTCAGCTCCAGCCTCGTGTGTGTATGTGCGTGTGTGTGTGTGTGTTGAATCCCTGCACGTCAACAGTCAACATATCACAATTCAATAAATGGAATCTCAGAATTTCTAATTACATTAATTCTGGTTTTAACGGCTATTAATCAAAATTCCCAACGTGTAATCTGATAATCTGCGTAATGACGGCGTCTGCGGCTTGTATTCACCTTTCTTTTTTTTTTTAATGAAAGGTAATACCTACAAATCATAACAGTGTGACTATAAATAACGCGGTATTGAGCTGCACATGGCTGCAGCAGCTGCTGCGCTTGCAGGCACAGAGATGTGGAATGCAAACAGTAGCTCGCCCGAGTTCTGTTTATGTTCTCTCGCTCTCATACGCTGCCTGTTTTCTTTATTGACTCAACAACTGGGCTCGCGCTCTGCATGTGTGTGTATCTGGTGTGTGTGTGTGTGTGATTTTGAACTCGTTGCAGGCCGAGGGTGAAGCCCCGCCGGCTCTAAAGGTGCGTGTCCTCGTTTTCAGATGCACCGACAGAGTGGCCTCGCTGCACTGAGCCGTGTTTGCAAGGAGAGCAGCAGATGCATTTTACTGCCTTTGATGTACAGAGTAAACAACCTGCAGATTAAACGCAAATAAAAGGATGCAGTCGCTGTCTGTACAGTCGAAGGAAAGAGGGGACAAAGGGAACTCTTCTGATGCTCTCCTGCTGCAGAGCCGTCAGCTGTCTCCCTGTGGGGGACGGAGACGGTCACGTCCTGCAGGGCCAAGTTACAGACGCCTCATTATATATCCAATTATATACAGTATATATATACATACAGACGCAACATTAGCTTTCATAGTCATAAAGTGAGTCCTGCATTCAAATATCAGATTTCATGAGTCATCATGTTTATGTTATATTTAAATGCTTCCAGGTCAAATAAGTACATATATATATATCTATATATATAGATATATATATATACAGAAAAAGGACCAGAGTGATTAAGTGTGTATCATGTCAACACACTGGATGACATCACAACTAATAACTGCTTCAGTGTACGACTCTATTACAGCCAATAACAATTCAAGATTATTGCTCCCCTTCAGACGACACGGAGGGATTACTGATGTCGACTCAACAAGGGCTCCAAAGGCCTCGTCCCATATTTCAAACAGAAAATCCACTGGTTTTCTTCTTCCTGGCTTATTGCAGCTTCTCAGGATTCACAGTCCATCGACTCGCTGGCTCGGTAAACTGCAGCTACCTCGCGACGCCAGCTCGGCACTAAACTGTTGCAATAAACATCACAAGGTAGGACGGTGCATCACTGAGAGGAACGTACTTAATATGACTATTAATGACATTTAAAGACATTTACTGGAAGCAAACTGATCAAATGTGTCTTTCTAACTATGAAAAAAAGAAACAAGTATCTATATATTGTTGGTTTAAATGTCCAATTAGGATTAATTAAACTGTTGTTTCCGGTGTTAAGTGCTATTTGGTATTATTTTGGCTTTAAAAACCAGATGAAACCGGCACCTTTTGCTCACTAACTTTGCAAACAGAAAGCTGGCAGCTGCGCAGCTCAACCTTTGAGCTCTCATCGATTTGAGACCGGCCACTGAAGATGACCTGCGTGTGAAAGTATCTGCACCACAGAGACATCAGAGGGACGTCATCTATCATATCAGTGGTCGATCAGCTGATACGAAGGAGCAGCAGTCCGATACAGTCTGAAACCGCTCAGATCGGAGGTTGGTGACGAGGTGTTTCCTCCGCTGTGGCAGCTCTTCCCTGAGCTGACAGGCAGATGTCACCCAGACAGTGACTGCAACACAAGTGGCGATGGGAAAGAGAGAAATTCCACATTGCATAACCACCCTTGTTATATAGCTGCCAAAGCTATCACACAAAACACTGAGGCAACAGTCGTGTTTGGCTCCGCTGCCGCCCACACAGAAACACACAGGATGACAGCGAAGACTCCGAACAAACAACCAGCTGCAGGAAACTTTGGACCGGCGCAGCAGCATCGCGTCTTATTAAAGAGTGATAAGCAATTAATGTCATCATCGGTTTATAAGGACCGTTCCCCTCAGAGCGATGTCGACAACTGTTAGCTGTAATTGCTTTAACCCCAAAGCGATCTATGAAGAAAACATGCAGCAGGACTCCACGCGGCGTCGAGGCCGCACGGCGGATCAAAAACACGATTCATAATCTGCAGTGTTTTAATTACTTCAGGCTGGTGGGAGTGTTTGCATGTTGATGAGTCGTCTCCAGATCCCGTCAAGGTAGCAACACACACCTCGGAAAGAACTGGATGTTGCATTGTAGTCGAACCTGACTACAGCAGGTGAGTTCCACAGATATGATGCATCAGCACGTTTCCTTTGCACCCTGCTGTGTCAACAGTCTGATCAGGTTCAGGCCAGAACGTTTGTTTAAGGTTATGACATCATGCTTTGGTATTTCAAACATTTTTGCATCTGGTTGTAACCTGGAGATGAACTCTGGTCTCCCTCTTCAACATCTCTCCAAACACTGTCAAACAGTGTTTACCTGCTTACTGCAGCGACTCCCCCCCCTGCAGCGTCAACCGGCCCCCAAACCTGCATCCTGATACGGACGTTCTTCGTATACGTTCATGCACTTGCAGCCTCGGAAGATAAATAACCGTCTCTTACAACCGCAAGATGATTTTATTTCCTAGTGACTCATTTCCAATGTGAGCAATCACACAAGGACTTTCTTACAAAATGAACAATCGTCGGTTAAAGTTCTTCGCAGACCTTTCGGGTTTGTGTGCGCGAGTCTGCGAGGCCGCGCGACGACCTCCGCTCACGTGCGTATAAAAGGATGAAAAAGGCATTCAGGTGACGTGAAGGTCGAAGCGAGCCGAGTCTTTTCGGAGCTTCTCTGTTTGCTCTCTGTCAGCAAAGGACACGGCTGAAAAGGGAAAACATCCATTACTTAATGAACCACTTAAAGAGCGCCCTCTCTATTTAACTATCATTATTTTTTATTGTAAGCCCTTCACAGACCTCATCTGCTAGTCATTCATTCAGAGTTCCTGCGGTCAAGTACGCTATTACATATTAACCCGAATCGCGGGGCCGACGTACCTCGGCTGAATGACAAACACCGTCACGACCAAGTTATCTGTCTTAAAACCGTCTTTTGTTAACGTTGTTTAACAACACGCGTTAATCAAGTAGTTAGAAACTGGAGAGGGGG
>CAAKHC010009804.1:29408-44731 GCA_901007825.1 Macroramphosus scolopax | reverse complement strand
TGGGGGGGGGGGGGGGGGGGGGGGGGGGGGGGGTTGGGTGGTGTGGATTGCTGACAAACTGCCATTTAGGGCGTTCGAGGGAGATCTGTGGGCTTTTTTTCTGCTCTGTTGCGGGTGGGAGTCTTTCCGGTTTGATGGTGTTCAAGTGCCTTGAGGACCTCCTCTTCCTCAGATTCCTCACATCTGTTTCCTTCAGTAAGTGGACGTCGGTCCCTCAAGCACTTCTTTCCAAAAAAAAAATCGGCATTGATGTTTCAGAGTTCCAAAACAGGATATCCACCACTTAAATAAAAAAGTTAAAAAAAAAAAACAACAGTTACTTGTACAGAGGTTGAAAGCATTAAGATAAATGATAATCTCTGTCAGCGGATCCACTCGGCCTCAAACCGCTCCGGACTGGATTTCAGTTTATTTTAGGATAACGTTAGATGATGTCTTGTTTGTGTTGCCCAGGAAGACGACAGAGAGCTCCGTACTAACTGACGAGGCTTCAGAAGATTGTTTCTAACTCCCGTGTGTCCTCTTCTACGTAGTCTGGGACATTTACTGAACATATTGTTCGCATTAGTTTGTCTTTTTGATACCAGGGGAGGCATGAATATCCTTCTATGTTGTGTAATTCTGTGTGGTTAAAAGATGATATTTATGTCCGATGTTTCAGCATCCGGGGTCACGTCAAAGTACTTTTCTTTTTCTTATCAACTGCAACTCTTTCTTCTTCTTCTTATATGGAAGTCAATTTGCACAAATTCGCAGACACCAAAGCTTCTTATTATCTTGATAGATTTCAGGCCAAAAGTGTGAGTGCAAACGATGTGACTGGACCGAATCGGAGCCAGCAGCACTCGGTGGACGATGCACGAGCTGACAGCAGGTTTGCAGCTGTGACATTTAAACTACTTGTGAAAGGTCGAAATCTACTGGTGGCATAGTAATTGTCCTCTCCTATCGCGGGGAATGAATATTAGAAGCCTCCATAATCCATCAATCTCTGTCCGGATTAATAAGAGATCCAAAAACGCACTTAAGTTTGCGAGTGCAAACTGCTTCTTCACTGCAGTCGCACCGAGAAGACAAAGTGTACTTATGAGACGTGCAACAAGCCGAGCACTTCAGACAAACGTGTTTTATTTTACTCATAAATGCAGCGTCACGGTGACTTTGCCATTTATAGTTTTTTCAGGAATCTGTCAGACTTTGAAGCCGATAAACGATCAGAAGTTTGTAAAGAACAAGAAACTCGGTGCTACATTCTGGCTGTCTGCTCAACTGCAACTCATGTTAATTATTGCAAGGCGAGAGCAGCCGCCGCTGGTCTGTGATGTTCAGAGCAGCCCATGCGAGAGAGGAGAGAGGAGAGAGGGAGGAAGAGGAGCGCAGACGTGACAGCAATGGGAAATTAATGTGCGTCAAACACAAACTAACAGAATCTGACAGTTCAAGTCTAACAAGGGCATATTTGTTTGGATAGCCCGGTGATTTATGCAAACTCCCACTTTTCTGTCCCGTCCTCCGGTCATTCGGAAGATTCCACGCTTCCCCATCTCCTGAGCAATTGTGGAGTCTTTTTCCCCCCAAATTGTACTTGATGTGAATGTCTGGTGGGGGATCGTTCATGTGAAAGCACCAGGAGCCCCGCGGGAACCGACCCGGACGGGGCCAAAACACTTTGTTTCCATGAAATTGTAAATAGCATAAAATAGTGAGATTTTTAATTTATACAGTAAATTATTGTTATTTTGTATGTGAATGGGATATAAACTATCTTTTGTATAAGTGAAGTACCTTGGTAGTTTTATTTAATGTGTCCTGGTTGCAAAATAAAACACTGTATGCATGTTTCTTAAGCCTTCGTCGTGACGAGTCTTTATGTTCTGGCTAATAAAACATGATTGATGTCATCAGTGCGTCACATCACCAGATGTATATGAGCGACAAACACCGGAGGAGGCTGATCCCCTTCACTCCTCACATGGGAAACCTTTTCTTGCACTGCTCATGTCTGAGAAAATCAAAAGGTGCATTGCAATTTTCCCCCAAATCTCCCTGCTTGGCTTAAGAAGACCTCAGTGTTTGCACGGCGGGACATGTGTGTGTGTGTGTGTGTGTGTGTGTGTGTGTGATGTTAAATGCTTATCAGATATGTGAAATGACTCCCAGACTGTTTGGAGATGCTCCCACATGGAGGGGTGGTGGGATTAGAGCGCCATGTGTAACCCATTGACTCCCCTCCAGGATCAGGTCAAGCATGCAACCTGCAGATTTCAGAGGCAGCAGCAGGAGTCCGGCTTTACAACTGGAACACCGTGAACCAAAACAAACATGGGAGGATGTGTAATAATCTGTAACACTTGCGCTGTGTGCAGGGGATGATGTTCTTGATTCATGAAAGGTGTTTTGTTCCTGTGAAATTTCAAAGCATGTGAGCTTTATGATTATTATTTTAATGGCATTGGCAGTGCAACTCCATGGAGAAGCAGAATAATCCTCTAAAGTGCTTCCAAACACACACCAGTGCGTTTGCATTAATGAGGCTGCTCACTCTGAGGGAAACAAAAAACACGAAATGATCAAAACAACAGCTCAAACCGAGTTGACTGAGGACTTCTGATGCATCTGATTAATGGAATTATGAAACAAAAGGCAGGTCAACGGAGGCTGATCAATAATTAGCATTATATTAAAGATCTAAAGCAAGTCGATCACAGAGTTTCGGGTCATTTGAAGCTAATTTTGGGTTAATTTCCTCTCAGCAGCAACTTCATTCCAATACAGAAGCTTCCAAACAGCAGAATGAAAACGACCCTCTGCTTCCCTCTACTGGTGATAACAGGTTTGATCACCTTGCCTCCTTAAAATGATGCTCAGGGCGAATGAATGCAATGATCTGAAACCCAGATTGTTAGTGAATTACATGTACTAGCTCTTTAATTCAACAGTATTTCAACAGACTTGCCTCCTGTAAAGTCCTGCCATCCTCAGACAGAAGGCCTTCCACACAATCTGTCATTGATTCAGTCTCACAATAGCAGTTGTGCTGGTGTAACATTAACCCTTATAGACGCCGAGGCCTTATCACAACTCCTCTGGGTCCCTGGGAAAAAGCCTTTGCCTGCAGACTCACCTCCGGCCAACCTTCCCATCACTGAGGAATAGAGGCTGGTGCAAGCTGATCCCTCTGAACCCCGGGCCTGCCCGTCATACAAAGCAACAACAGGACAATACGTCTCAGCGTCTGGTTACTGTGTGAGCGAGGAAGTAAAAAGAATGGAGGACAATATCTGGCACTTTCTAGCACTCAGGGTACCGAAGTCATCCAGATAAGGAGAGAGGTGCTGCTGGGGAGAAGAAAAAAGGAACAGGTTTCCCTGGATGAACTGAAGAAAAAAAAAAGAAGTGAGTGAAAGAGTTTAGTTTACCGGCCTTGCAGGAACTTGTCTGTTTGATCTGCCTGGCTCGGCATTATTATCTGTGACCCCGGTGCAATTAAGGCAGTCTTATGCCCTTCAGTGGTTTTCAAAGCATGCACTGGCCTGTTTAATGCCTGAGATTTACCTTCCATTATCGTAGCTTAAAGCTGTTGATAGTTGTTTATGTACAACACTTGTTCACTTTACTGCTCTCCAGCACGATAAATCGATTAGTGCAAAACTATTAATGGCTTCATTGTCATTTAGTGATAAATGTTCACTCGTGCTTATCAGGAGCAGTTCGGGGTTCAGTGACGTGCTCAAGGACACTTTGAGACAGTTTCAGGATGAGTGGGGGTCAAACCAGTAACCTCCTGATTACTAGAATCTCCTGAGCCATGTGGCCTCCAACTGATGGAAACAGTGGAACTACCACAGAGGCAGTTTCGAGTTTGTTGGCATGTTATTATTTGTGTGTGTGTATGAAGACGGACAAGAACTTTACAGGTGTGTGGTTGAGATCATAATAAATACTACTGTAATGACTACTGAATACTTATGGGATGGTATGTGGCCAGAAAATAAAAATTAAAAACTAAATAAATAAATAAATTGAATAAATAAAATTTCTATAATGATAATGATAATGATAATAATGAGTGGTTCTTCAGCTCCTTCAGTCATTCAGTGTCTTTGAGGGAAGACAATGATAAAATGTAAATGCATGTAATGATATTTTCAGTTTTGCCATGATGTTTAGACACAAGATTGATTATCTACTGATTAATCTATCTAAAATAGATTATATATTGTGATTATTCAATTAGCACTGATTTAACTTTGCAGAAAAAACTCTTCTCAAGTGGCTTTTATTATTATTCCTCTACTATATGGTCCTGTATTAGGATTCCTCTGGGAATCGTGGCAGTATTGTCATAAGGAATGAACAGGAAACTACAATATCACACCGTCGCCTATGAATGACGACACAATGACGCGTCATTGAATAACAACGGTCAACATGGCCGCCTCCGTGAGGTTGCTAGTTCGGAGGGTTATCCGTCTTTCTCACAGGAATATTAACATAAACGTTCCCGGGGCTTCTGGTCAGTCAGGCTGCGGTTGGGCACCGTCATCTTGTCGTTGTTGTAGCGATGCAGCCGGAGACAGAAGCACACATTTCGGCTTTGAAAGTGTACCAGAGGCCGAGAAGGCAAAGAAAGGTGGGTAACAGCGAAGCCATGCGCCATTGAACAGAACGAGAAGGCGAACTGCATTAAAACATCGCGGTATTAAAGAGTTGATAGTCTCCTGGTATATATGCACACCTCGAGGAATGACAAGGGAGGTGTTTTTGAAATCGGTATACTCTCCTCTATTATACGGCTTATAATTTATCCATAACAGTTTATCTTATTCTCAATGAAACCCCCGTCAGGTAAACAGTGTGTGTGTGTATTTAAGTGGCAATTGTGCCAAAATATGACGTTTTTTTCTGTTCTGTATTTGCCGAATTTAAAGGTCATATTTAAAATTGAGTGTAGCGTTTTGAAAAAGTATGTAACTGCTGTGTTTTCCTGATAGTAGTAGAGGTATGTTTTGTAATTTTTGTAATGGAGTCTGGCGAGGAGAAATCTATAGGAGACGTGAGAAAAATCCAAACGTCACTCGTGTGTGATAATTTAAGTGAATTAAAATAAGTGCATTTGCAGCCTACTAACAGTCCAGTGAAACTGTTTCTCTCTTTCCATGTTGCGTTTCCAGTGTATAAGGTGTTTGAGAATGTTGCTCAGAAGTATGACGTAATGAACGACGCCATGAGTCTGGGTATCCATCGACTGTGGAAGGACACGCTGCTGCACGTCATGCACCCGCAGCCTGGGACACGACTGCTCGATGTGGCAGGCGGAACAGGTAAAGACGTTTGTGTGCATGTCTGCATTTAGAACATCTATTATATGCTTCTGTGAGTCAAAAGCAATGTCGTCATCAACATATAAAGTTTAACTGAGCGTACTGGGTGACATCTCCCACTGCGATGATCCTCTCCTGCAGGCGACATTGCCTTTCGCTTCCTGGACTACATCCACTCTCAGAAGGAGCGGCAGAAGAGGCGGTTGGCGCGGTCCATGCAGACGCCTTCGTGGCAGGACATTTCCAGTAACTACTCCAAAGAGGATGACCCCCAGGAATCCAGGGCCGTAGTCTGTGACATTAACAAGGAGATGCTGAAGATGGGCAAGCAGAAGGCCGACAACATGAGCATCAGCGCTGGTAAGTTTTCAACTGTAGCGAATCTACAGCTCTCTACGGACTGCTGAGTATGTTTGGGAGTCGGTCCTGAAAGGATGCCAGGCAGTGATGAAACACCTGGACATCAGGTTACTGAATGTTGCATGATGGAACCTACTTGTACTGAACTTTGTGTGGACTTATACCAGAACTATACTTTTAAAACTTGTTGCAAGCCTGGAAACTGAACTTCTTTTAATGCCAGAAAAAGTGTGATTAACACAGCAGCACTGTGGAACTAAAGTTGAAAACAAGTTGTGGATACGAGTAGCCGGCTCCTGTCAGTTTTGTCCTGACCGCTTCGGTCCTCTCTGTCAGGTCTGTCGTGGGTGGTCGGGGATGCCGAGGAGCTTCCCTTTGACGATGACCAGTTTGATATTTACACCATCGCCTTTGGCATCCGCAACGTCACCCATATAGATCAGGTAAGTGATTCCGATGATTCCCCACAAGGCGGCGCTGCAGCTCTGCAATTAGTGATGTCAGCTGTCAAACCCTCATTGAGTAGGATTCTAACAAGCTTTGTGGACACAGTCAGTATTTTTGTTTTTAGGTTTGCAACAGAGACATTGAATTTATCTGATTGATCATGGAGAAAAAAACATCAAAGTATCCCAAAATATTAATCTCTCCAGACTTCACAAGTACCTTTTTTTGGGCTCTGGAGTGTCTGTTATTATCAAGAGTGAATATTCTAAAGCAGGGGTCTCAAACTCAACTTACCTGGGGACCACAGGAAGTAGCGTCTGGGTGAGGCAGGGCCGCATTAAGTATTTCACAATAAAAGGGGCTCAAGTATTTCAAAAGAAGTACAACTGATCTAATATTCTCAATCTTTACTAATAACAAATGGACGACCCATCTTAAAGTATATTACTTTACTATATAAAACGAGTAAACTCAATTCAAGTCAACGAAAATGACCTTGAAAAGTACACTATTGAAACAACTGCAACTTTTAACAGCAGAATAAGTTGATAATAGAGCAGACGGAGATATAAACAATGTAATCTAAAGGATTGATTGATTGATCGTGTTAATCTACAAAATAGAATGTGACACCTCCAATTCCACAAACTGTAACAGACAAACGTTCGACCTCTTTGCTTGACTTACTTAAGTCATTGTTTATTTGTTGTGTGTCAGCAGCATCTTCATAGTGTCTCTACTTGTGTTCAGGCGCTGCAGGAGGCGCTGCGGGTCCTGAAACCTGGTGGCAGGTTCATGTGCTTAGAGTTCAGTAAAGTGACAAATCCTCTGCTGGCAAGGTAAGACGTGCAACGTGAGCTCATGATGAATGACGAGGTGTGAATCGTATATAAACGCCTCTGCATGTGGAGTTTCTTCTGCAAACATCTCCAGGAGCTGCAGCTTGTTCCTGGAGGTCAACATGCAATATTTCCTATAAACCACTAGAATATACTAAACATGTTGATATCCAGTTGATGTGTTGGTGCTATTGCTCTTCAGAAGTGAGAGATCTTTTTTTCTTTGAGGAAGCACAGCGCCCTCCTGTGGTTGTATATCATAGTGAGAGAGATCTGTCACTTTATCTCCTTTAATCAACATATCGATACTTCACTGTGATATTTCACTATTTGTAAAAGGAATCTAACATGTGTCCTCCTCTATTGACAAACTAATGCAGAAGATATGAACTATTTTCCAGACTTTATGATGCCTACAGTTTCCAGGTGATCCCGGCTCTGGGGGAGGTGATCGCCGGGGACTGGAAGTCCTACCAGTATTTGGTAGAAAGCATTCGCAAGTTCCCCGACCAGGTGAGGAAAAACCTTTACGCCCACCGACACATGCCTCCTAAAGATGTAATTTATGGAAGGAGATGATGTCAGTGTTCACACCTTGTTTTCTGCTGCCCCCCAATCTTACCACCATAATCAAACCATCTTTCATTTCTTCTCTCCTGCAGGAGGAGTTTAAAGGGATGATTGAGGATGCAGGTTTCTACAGTGTGAAGTACTACAACCTCACCGGTGGAGTCGTGGCTCTTCACTCCGGTTTCAAGCTATGAGATGCACTTTTTTCAACTGAGCAGAAGCGGCGGCTCAATGCTTGACGAACTGTTTTCAGATGTTTCGGAGAACTCGGCACCTGTTTGCAAACGTCGCTGCACAATGGCAAGAAATAAGGAGGCCGTTTTTTTTTTGTTCCTACTATGCTCAAACAACTTCACACCGTCATCAATGTAAAGACTCCAAAATGTATGTGACTCTTTTGTTATTAAAGAAAAAATAAAACCTGAAATAAATAATCCTTAGACTTGTAAAGCGCTTTTCTAAGTACTCAAAGCGCTTTACATTCACATTTACACCATATCACCCATACCTATCGGTGAAGGTAACTATGTTGTAGCCACAGACAGAAGCGTGGCACCAATCTGCGCAACGGCCCCTCCGACCAACACCAAGCATTCACTCAGACACTGCGTGTCTCATTCAAGTGGGAGGAAACTGGAGTGCCCATGGAGAAACCCATGCGGCCACGGGGAGAACATGCAAACACAGATCATACTGGGAAGCGAACCCAGCACCTTCCGAGACTGGGAATCGAACCCAGTACCTTCTTACTGTGAGGGAGTGAGCTTAACCACTTTGCCACCATGCCGCCCAGTGAAAGAAGGGTGATCTCAAGCTGAATGATGAAATATAGATATAGAAAAGTGCGGTAAATGTCAAGAGGGAAACCGCTGTAGCTTCACTAACTCCACAAACTCGTCCTGGGGATCGAACTGGCGACCTTTTCGGTACAAAGACCGTTTCTCTAACCATTGGGCCACAGCTGCTCACAAATATTAAGACTAAAATAGAGTCGTCAAATTAATGCGATTAAGTTGGACATCAAACTTCGGGCTTTAAACCAACCGAAGAAAACATCCGCGTCGGTTGTCCGACTTGTGACTGGGGATCGAACCAGTGACCTTTTCATTACCAAGTCTGCTTCTCTAACCAAAGGGCCACAACTGTCTGAAAGAGGTCGTTTTTGATGTCTGAATGATGGCGGTTGAGATGTAGCTCTTGAAAAGTGGGTCCAGTATGTGTCGCAGTAACCGGTCGTCATGTGGCTGGTGTCCCCCCCCCCCAGTAGAGGGAACAATCGGCCGGTCTCCTGAAGGACACAAACATCTCTGGCTCAACAGATTCTGGAAACAATGTGCAGTTAAAATAATGAAGAGGACACCACAACATGAGTTACTTGAATAAAACTGTATATTTTACAGATCTTTGTACACTTTTAATTACAAAACTGTATGGTACTAAAGTTTTTTAAAATCGCTTTTTTGGTCAGAGAAGATTAAAATCGTCTTGTGTGCAATTAACCATGTATATACAAAGTCTCATGTTAGTGATTTTTTTCTCAAAAATAAAAAGCAACCAAATAACTCAAACGTCCATATACTCTGAACATAAGACATGGCTTTAAAAAGATAAATATATTAGTAAATAAATATTCAGAGAACATATTTTCCATTTATGAAATGTGTTTTTTTTGCTATACAGGTACAGAAATATACACAGATTGATTTCTAGCCTCTTTTTTTTTACCTCTTTTAAAAACATTTGTAATGGTAATGACAGAAAATAATTATATTCTTAAAAAATATTAATTTTGTACACATTTTTAATCTTAAGTGCTAGAAACAATAAAAAAAACAAATTAAATAGTGACTCAAGTACCCCCAAAAAAATGGTATACTCCGTATCTCTATGCAAAAGGCAAGATTAGATTCTCTGTTGATTACAGCACTGGGTTAACTTATAAATAGGGGCTATTTCAGAAGGTTCTCCTCTGCGTAGCGAATGTGTATATTTCATAGAAACAGTATAAAACAGTCTGCAGGACAAACAGAAAGGCATGAATGACAAGCATTGATATCACAAGTATGTACTATGCACGGCACAATATGATACAAATGGATAGACTGTGGTATGTATAAACTGCATTGTTTTTTAAAAAAAAAAGAAAAAGTCACAGTACAATAAGGAACCCTTACGAAAGATGAGTCTTTCCCAGCTGCTTTCCTTTGGCCTTTTTGACGCATGCTAGAATGCTAGAATCTTAAGAACCATAGATATTTATTAGAGCACGCCTCACGGAGGAAATCTGGTAAGTGACAGCGGAAAAAATAACATTTTTCTAAGGGCTTTCCGAAAACGAGAGGCAGAGTGGCCGCACTCCGCTTCTGAAGAAATCTACTCACCACCCCCCTGAGACGCCTTTCCGTCCGGGGGGGTTCCACCAAGAGTTGTGCAGTAGATATTGCTACAAATAGCTCGCCAGCATAAGGCTTTTTTTCATGTTGCTCTGGCCCATCTCTTACAGGTAGGTAACCACTGCTGGATAGAAATGCGACGCATAACACGAATCCGAGGGGAGTCTAGCATTCACATCTCTACGCATGTTTCCCCTAATATGTAGCTTCCTGTTCCTCAGACACAACAGACCCCTTATTTCCCTGCTATTGAAAACACAATCATGTCTTTCTGTTTTGGTATAGCTATGTCCATACAACCTATGTCAGTTGGCGGTTGAAGCTTTATAGGCAGTCAGTGTTTATGTGCGCACGTATACAGAATAATGCATACGTGTAAATGCAGACGAGTCTAGTTATTGTCGACAAAATCTCACAAGAAATGGGTCTTAGATCCCGGTGCACTTGAAGGGCCTAACCCCTCGATGGAAGCAGTATGCAAATAGACGCCAATACCAACCGATTTTCGGAGACATTCGTGGCTACAGGAATGAACTTGATACACTGTACTATCGGGAAATGACAGTTCATTTCAGTAGAAATCCACACAAACTTAGATGATAACATTCAGCGCTCAGAGAGCAAGGTTAGAGTCAAGGCAACTGAGGGTTTGAATGATTGACTGACTGACTGATACGGTACCAAATACATGTGTTGTAGTTCCTTCTCTCTAGATTCAAGTTCATATACCCAGACCTCCCTCGCTCGTTGAATTATTGCTCCCCAATGCTTTGGGGTTAGTGGAGAGCTGAGGGTGAAACAAAGCCCTGCTCTCCTCCGGCTGAGGGTACGTCTGACCTCTGAATGGTCCTGAGGTGTAATACCCTTCCCTGGGCTCTTGTCGCTCCCCTGTTTGTACCTCTGTCTTCACTGTGACACTGACGGGCAATAAACTGCCATGTGTCTCTGCCCCTGTGCCCATTTCACTATCTGTGTCCTCAGGAATTATGGGTATTCTCTGGTTGAGTTCACAGCAGCCCTGTCCAGAGCAGGCCTCCGAGTCCGCATGCGCGTACTGCACATTAACAGCATAGTCCTCTGTGTAACACCCTGCGGTGGCCCTGTGGACCTTCATCTCTTTGTAAAAACAGCAAGGCAGCCCTTCGTAGCTAACCTGCTCTGAGGAAGGGCACATGTGCTCAGAAGCAAAATAGTTCTGCGGGGTGGAGCTCTGAAATTCCACCCCCCTGTGACAGCGTCCTGACGCCAGCGGCCCTGCATGGTCCGAGTCATGCCCCTTGCACTCCACATTGGGAGGAAGCACCTCAAAGCAGCAGTTACAGGCTGCAGCCCCAAGCTCCCCTGATTCCTCTAGCGCACCCTTTGCTCTATCTCCTCCGGTAGCCTCTGTAGCCCCGCATGAGGTAGCGCTAGTGTTCTCCCTGGGTTCCAGTGATGAGCGACTGCTGTAGTTGGGCTCCAAGCTGCAGTTGGAGAGGTGGTCCCCCGAGTTATATCCCGACGCCCCAGGAGGAAGCTGGAGGCAGTCATGTCCCAAGGTAGCAGGGGATGATGAGTCCTCGGCAGGAACTGAGGTGCAAGCTGCAGCCCCTGCTTCCCCTGTGGAGACCCTACATGGACTCTTACTTCGGTAGACGTAAGGATCGTAGTCACTGCTCAGCGAGCTGCGGAAAGTAGAGCAGCTTCCGTACACTCCCTGGTTACTGACCTCCGTACAGTCCAACATGGAGTCGCTGGAGGAACAGTGGCACTGGCCCGAGCTGCTGCTACTACTGTCACTACCAGGGCAGTCAGCAATGTAACCACTACAGACTGAGCGGTGACCATGGTAACAGCTCATGCCAGAAGTGCTACCGGTATCACCTATCCTTGACGAAGAGGCAGGTGCCATGTGTACCACTGTGGGGTACAGCAGACCCTGCTGGAAGGCCCTGCTGTGGTGGCCTTTATGAGCCGCTGCTCCACCACCAAGCTGTCCTGCCACAGCAGGTCCTTGGCCACCCTCAGGTTGCTGAGGGAAAGTCAACCCCTGAAAATAGTAGTGCTGGTACATAGTCTCGTACTGCGAGAAGCAGCCCGCTCGGGAGAAGTTGCGCCCTTGGAACTTGGGTCGCTTGAAAGCAGCATGATGCGGCTGTGCTTGGTAGGCAGGGGGTCCGCGGTGCTCTAATCCGCAGTGGTGGGGGTTGAGCGAGTGGTCCAGATGGAGGGTGGGGTGGTAGCTCCGGAGGAAGGCAGACGTTGACTGGGTTGGGTACAAGCCTTGAGGATCTGGGTGCTGGTCCACTGTGAGCACGGTGATGGCGTTGCCATGGGGATCCATGCTTGTTCTTGTTGGGTAGGCTGTCACCTGGCCAGCACGGTGCACCCGGCCTGGATAGTGGACTGGCAGCACCACCCTCTGCTGCCGGCCATGGATTGGGTTGCCGGGGTCCATGCACGCTGGTCCTGGATTCCCCTTCTTTTGCTCTGTTAACGAAAATACAATTAAAATCTTACAATTGAGCACCTTTTAGGAAGTAAAGATCATTTGCGACCGAGGAACAACTTCCTTCCGTTGAAGATGTCTGCTGCTGTTTTTGAACAAACTTACCGATGATATTATGCCTACAGTGGGGGCAGGTGTGATGCTGCAGCAGCCAGGGGTCGACACATTTCTTGTGAAATCTGTGGGCACAGGGGATGACCCGCAGCTCCTAGAGGGGGAAACACAGGGAGATGTGATGGTAAGATTTCACACGTTGTTGTTATCTACTCAGAAAAAGGACATTTACAACAAATAGATGATGAGGCATCAAGGATTGTTTTGTTATTACATCAATTTTCCATCTACCCAAAATATTGGAAGGACAGCTGGTTGTTACTAAAAGTTCTTCTCAGAAGCAACAGGTTGGAGAGGGTGAATTTAAATCTGTGAGGTTGCGGGCATGCGAGTGTCCACAAGGTGGCGACAGAGCTCAGGTCTTTTAATACATCACATCTTGCCACTAACAAAACTTTGAACCCAGCTGCCACGCCGCCGCAGTACTAACACAACTCTGATGCTCAATGTCACCGCTTTCAAGAAGCAAAAACAAACAACAGGCTTCCACTTGAGGATTGATATGAAAGGAATGCAACAGTCAGACGGAGAATTCGCTCGGAGGAATTCACAAGACACAAAAGAAGCAGGAGCACAGTGGATATGAATTATTCTTTCCCACTGAGAGCTCTTTCACGGCCATAAATACTTTACTCTGTGACTTAATGTGACTCATCTTTGGGCTCTTTTTTCCAACCAAGTTTTTGTTGTTGTTGCTTGCTCAAAAAAAAAAACCCACTTTGATGCCATTCAGCCTTTTATATGGCCACTTCCTCTGTGAAAGCCTGGCGCCATGCTTTGTTGTGTTTTCTCCTCCTTTATTCCAGAAACACTTCACCACCAGAGAACATCTACGTCCTCCTGGGTGCTGGGGTTCGTCCACGAGAGTCCAAGATTAGGTTATAATGTGACAATGACTCCTTTTATAGGATTAAAGACGGCCACACTGGGGAGAAAAACAGGAAGTATAACCACAACCCAGCAAACTCTGGGCACCGTTATCTCCCCAGGTGCTCTGAAAGAGCCGGCCGCACATCTAAAAAGGCGCCGGAAAGCCCGTTTACGGTCCCCATGCACATCAGGGGAACTTCCATTCTATTGTCCACCTCGCTGCTTTATGTTTCATGTCTGCTGAACATGAAAAAAGAAAAACAAACTCAGTGGGTAGATGACCACAGTGACGCTGCCAGAGTGGCGGCTTCATCATTGTCCTGCGTACGTAGCGAGGTTGAGTAAAGGCAGACGGAGAACATCACATCCTGACTTTGTAACTTTCCATCCGTACAGAATATATATGGAGAAATGTTCATTTCCCTGAATGTTTTGAAATGATTAGATTGATTTCAGTTCAACTTGGCAGCAAGACGAGTGTTATTCACCTCGGCGTGATGTTAAAGACAATAAACGACTAAAATATAATGTGTTTGTGTCATTTTTGTGGGGATGAAACGTTTACATAAGAATATATTTCTAAGTGTTTACTGTAGATGAACAACAACATCTTTCTCACCTCCCCATCGATGTACTTCTCCAGACAGATGGCGCAGTCCGAGGTGGAGCTGCTGCTCAGCGAATCGGAGGCTCCGCAGCTGCTCTCACGTTGGCCCTTTCCCTTCGCCTTGAACTTGCGCGTCTCCATCTTCTCCAACGCCTGGATGGCCATTCTGTTCATGGAGCTCTGTGGTGGTCGAGGAAGAAGGACGCGGTCAGCGGGGGGAAAAATCAGCACTTGTGTTGTGTGTGTGACTTTCACAAAAAAGACCCGAAAATGTCCGACTGGACTTTGAGACGTTTCGATGCTTCATGCAGAGACGCTGCTTGGTTCACATCCTAATATATATCACATGTTATATTAATAAATAGAAACTGTACCGTCTCCTTAAAGGAACTAATTTGAGTCTATAACGTATTTTACACCTCAATATTTCTTCTATTTATTTTTAAGTTTGCTACATTAGAGGATGTTGAAGGAGACGGGACAGCTGAAGGACGTCCCCGTGAGCTCTGGGAATTCGTCTCCTTCTCCGCTGCACGCTGGAAGGAATCTTTTGAACTTCCAGTTGTGCTCACATCCTTTTTGTCATTGAGAAGAAAGACGTTCACATGACGAGGTGCCTCGTTGAATTCAGAGTTTGTGCTCAGATTGATCTCGACGGTTCCTAATTACAAGCGACTTGTATCGTGACTGTAATGCGGTCGGATCCGTCCTCTGAATATCAAAATTGGATTTGAGTCCTCATCCGGGGAAAATATTTCACTTATTAAAAACTGATGACTGATGCAAGATGTGGTCATCAGGATTAAATTGAACGAGTCTTTGTGATCTATAGAAGCCGGGCATGTTGGTGCATCTTTAATGACACGACAGACGTGTTTATAATTGTAGACATCCTGGACAAGGAGGCGAAGACGTTCAAACATGCCTGACGGATCATGAGAATATAAAGTCGGTGTCGTTAGTATGTAATTAGATGTACTCTCGTGTGAGGAAACAAACCTAATGGGCGGAAAATATTTACACAAACCGTTTTTTTAACGTGTCGATATGTTAAAAACTGTATTTTCTCCACAAGCTGCTCATGAATTTTTCACATCTCAGGAAGAAGAAGGTCGTCACATGTGATATATTTGCCCCCCGGAGTGAACGGTTCCTTTAATTAACCACAAAGGAAGTCGTGGCTGAGTCATACAGCGTTGTGACACACATTAAAAAAACACCCGCACACACAGAAAAACAAGTACAGTCAAGACACACACACACACACACACACACACACACACACACGGTGCGTAATGTATCCAGCATATG
>CAAKHC010009804.1:3620-23487 GCA_901007825.1 Macroramphosus scolopax | reverse complement strand
GCGCCGCCCCCCCCCCCCCCCCCTCCCGTTTAATTCAGCACAAGTCTGCTCCTTTGATGTTGGCTCTCCCAGTTAATAATTAATAGCTCTTGGTAAGACGCTTTGAGAAGAAGATCTCCCTCCTAAAGAATCTCCACTCGGGCAGGCCTGCGCTGCAGTGCAGGGACTTGCCTGACGACAACAAAAATGCACCCACAGGCAAACTGGCGCTCTTAAAAAACATGACACATCAGCTACTCAGCCATATTAAAAAAAAAACAAAAAAAAAAACCCTACAACCTCTCAACCCCCAAAGGAGGGATAAACACTTCTCGCAGTTGTGACTGTGTTGTAATAGGAAAGTCCAAAAACACTTGATTCAGTTTACCTCAGCGATTGAAGCTGTTTATAAGACTTCAAGTGGCCGCGGAGGGATTGTGTAAGCAGGGAGACTGCAAACGTCATAAAACAACAATGAATAACAAGCGGCGAGCTTTCAATGGTTTCACCGAGATGGGACAGGAGCTTCCACAGCGTCGGTTCTTCCATCTGATGCAACAGGACAATAAAGAACTTTTAAACAAAGTTGGGCAGGTAGAAGTTTATATAACAGTCAAACACAAGGAGGAACATCAGATCAAAGTGACATTAATATCCTTATTTCAGGTTGAATGTACTTTAGTTTTTCCACTTATACAAGGTTGCTATGGCGTCGTTCCCTCTGAGCACCAGCTGGTCCTTCATCAGTGTTTGACCATCACACTAAACATCGGAAAGCCTTTCTGAGGAAGATCTCACCAGTTAAAGTGCTCGGCCACAGCAGGATATTAAATGCGAGTTTCAGACTTCAGTGCTGCAAACCGCTTTCAGTGGGAAGCGGTTCGGACTCCACAACCTGCTAGAATGTTCCTCAATGACATCATGCACGAGTTATTGTTCCTGTTCTGTTATCACACAACAGAACCAGCATCAAACAGCGACCCATCATGCATCACTCTCCTGCAGACTGTAGCTGAGGTTTGTCTTCCCTTCGGTCATGTCATGATGCGACAGCAGCATCAACACCATCCAGTTCTGCCTCTCTGTCCACAACTTAAACACAGACAAGCGTTTTTTTGAAATCATTCAAGAGATCTTGCAAAGAATCCTTCACAAGGTTAATAAAAGAAACGTGTTGTGGAATCTGATCATCCTGAGAGCTTGAAGATCATTAACGCTTGAAAAAAAAGAAGAAGAGGGAACAGACATTCCTCTCAGAGCTTCCCTGACGATAAATCTATGCTGCGATTCATCAAAGCGGAGATGAATAGGAAGAAGAAATCCTACTAAGCTGCTGATATTTTTCTCAAAGCCGGAACATGGACTACGAGCGGGGGGGTGGGGTGGTGGTGTTGGGGGGGGAGCTTTCACAGGTACTTCACACTACTGCCGGGCTAAACAAACTTCCCCGCTGGCTGGGAGGCATGAGAATCAGGGTACGATCCTCCCCGAGTGAACAGAGACCGCAGCAGAATGCACTGAGAACCAAGTCTAGACGCAGAGGAAAACGAAAGCTATGTTTAGCATCCCCTAAGCCTGCCAGCTTGTAAGATCTAAGGAGGAGACATATCCACTCGTCTGGAGAGAGACTTCTCCTCGGCGCAGCTCGTCCCACCGTTCACACGGACTCTCGTTAGGAGACGTTTGTTAATAGACGTGTGAAACACACGGCGACACGCAGACACACACACCTGGATTACACCTGAAACACCACAACCCTCCCTCCCTTCTTCCCTTCTTCTCCTCCTCAGCCTCCCTACTTTCTCTTTCCCTCCTCCTGCTTTACCCCCTTCCCTCTCTCCCTCTCTCTCTCTCTCTCTGCACTGCTATAATTAAGGCAATTAAGTCTTCAGAAGAGTCTCCACTGCTATTATGCTGTAATTCCATGTTGCCTCCTGGCTTTACGGTTTATTAAAAGATAAAGGCATACTTTTCTCCCATGGATTTTCTTATATGTGGTCGTCTTTTTTCTCTCTCTCTCTCTCTCCCTTTCTCCCTCTCGGAACGCCAAGACATTATTTACATTCAACGAAAATAAAATAAAGTTTTTCAACGTGGCAGCGTGTCATCAGATGGGCTGTCGGAGCAGCCGAGAGGAACATCAAACCTTCGTCCACCTCAATCAGTCTCATGTGCATTTCTATTATATTGTCATGTTTCTGTCTGCGGCTGCATCAGACACCTGCTGTGTCACAGCATCTGCAGGGTGACGATCTTCATCCTGCGTCGTGGCCTCGTATTCAAGGTTTAACCATTAATGTTCGCACCTGAAAAAAAGAGGTTGACTTGAAGGACTCGGTGAGCTCCAGGAAGTCGAGATGAGGTGATCATCTCGAGCTTTCAGCTGCGTCTGTGTGTGACACCGACAGGTAGACGACCACACGCCTCCTCACACACTGAACCGCTCGAAGACTGCGAATACAACAGCGAGTCGCTCTGCAGGAGGAAGTATCGACTCGCAGTCTCGGTACGGGAGGTGTGAACACGCCGGGTGCAGAGGAAGAAAGAACTCTGCAACACACAACAATACTTCTCCCATCAACCGGCTGAGTTCACCGTGTCAACTCCTCTTTCAAGCTCACGAGTATTTCTGGCATATCTGCCTTCGGCTCTCCCGCTCTCATTGTTCTGCTCCTCTTCCTCACCTCGTCTCTCCCAACCAGCAACCACCCAACCCTCCGTTTCTGTCTCTGCCTCAACGCACAATGTGGGGTGGCCATTCACCAGGCGAGCATTGCGTAACCCGAATTGTACAAGTGAATTGTGCCGTCGAACTGTGTGTGTGTGTGTGTGTGTGTGTGTGCGTGTGTGCGTGTGTGTGTTAGAGGGGGCACCTCCTGACGAGGCCTGCCAGTGGAACTTGGCAAAGGGCCGGCGCCCAATAAAGAGAGAGAGAGACAGAGAGAGAGAGAGGAGAGAGAGAGAGAGCGAGAGAGAGAGAGAGAGAGAGAGAGAGAGAGAGAGAGAGAGAGAAAGCACTCGCTCTCTTTAATCATAAGATTCACACCGAGTGTCTTTTCCCTCACACACACTTCCTGCATCATATAGTGACTCTGAACTTCAGCGGAAGCAAAGACAGTCTATTATTATTCTATTAAAACATATGAAATATCATCAGTGTGATTTCCGTCTTCCTGCAAACACACCTGATGCAATCCTCCAACACTTTACAGCCGACCTCCATCGAACGTGATTTAATATTCCTCAGACACTGAGAAGTCGTCTGGTACCAGAACTCAGCTTCATGTATCACGGCTGCTCTCCAGAGACTCGCTCCTATTTTTAAAATCCTTCAAACAACGAGAGTTGGAAGAAAATAAGAACAGAGCTCGTCACATCGTTCGGTCTGTGAATTCAACTAAACACTTTTTATTACTTGATATTTAAGATCTTCTCAGCTATAATATTCCAACTAAATGTTTGTTTAATTCCGTCATGAACTGACCAGTAGAAGCTATAAACACGTTCTGTCAGGTCACTGTGACATCATCATTAGTTTGTGCCACATGTAAAGAAAGAGACCCTGGAGACGTTCCTGGGGTGTCGCAGCACAGACGGACGTCCAGCTGGACACAGCTGGACGGGCAGGGAGGCAGAAGAGTCTAAATGTTCTGGCAGACGGCCTTCGTCAGGTTACGTAACAGAGATAACTGGTATGAAACCCTCCTCATCATGTGGGCCGTGATGAAAGGATTCCTGAGGAAGCGCCGCGGTTTCCATGCGGTCAGATGAAGAGGCAGCACGTCGGTTCCTCCAACAACTGATATACAATAAATGGATCCGTGTCTGAACCCCGACGTCCCCGAGCGTTTACACATCCTCCTCTAAATATACGTGTTTGTCTCGCTTGTCGCGGGGCCACAGGCAGGCAGCACTTCCTGCTCCTTCTCTAAAAGGAACTGAGGTCTTGTGGCGTCATGCGCGCACACACACACACACACACACACACACACACACACACACACACACACACACACACACAGCAGCTCCGATGCGAGTGCGTCGCCTCAGTCTGCCACCAATCAATCCTCTCCGCGCCAGCTGCCCGCTGCTCTGCCCTGCCGAGACCAAACGCTCGGCCGGAGGAATGGACAACCACTAATTAAATTTCCTCCACTTTTCCTCTCCGTCCCTCCCATGTTGTTTTCTTACCGGTTTCGGGCTCCGGCTCTTTGTGATCCGCAGGAAAATAAACAAGCTTTCCGGCGAAGGACAGGAATACTACTGCTTTAAGTGCTTCTTCTGCACCAGTGCTGTTTGTTCCTGGTCAGATTGAAGCTGATATAACTTGTAGTGAACATCTAGTTTTAGGATTAGTTTACAAGAGGAAACACTGGTAATGTTTTGGCAGGTTACAGGACAGCCTGGGACGAGGGAACCAATCACTGATCTTAATATGACATCACAAAGTAAACGGCGAAGGTAACACGTGTTGCTCCGGGCCGGAGTCGACGCCGGGTTTCAGATTGATCCGCTACGAGGTCACAGTGCAGCCGTGGGCCCCTGTCGAGCCCCCCCCCCCCCACACACACACACACACACACACACATCGTTCCCAACCCAAGACAACAAGCAGCATTCCTATTCCTGTGATGGAGGAAGCTCTCTGCCACCTGTCTGCCACCTGCGTGTCAATAAATCCACTTGTTATTGTCTGATCGGAGGTAAACATCACCTAACCTGACGTACCAGATGCTTTGCTACACGGAGACATGTGTGCCAGCTGTTCGGAGAAGGGCGGGCACTTTCATAAAACACCTGGCTGCTGATTGGATGAGAACCATCCCCGTCTGTCACGGTGTGCCGAACCTCATACAGTTGTGATATAACTGATGTTATTGCTGCATCCGGGTTAGCGCTGCTGCTCAAACCACAGAGGTTGAAGCCTCAGCTGCCTCTCAGGGTTAAGAAACATACCTAACAAATTAATTAGAGAATTCTATAAGTAATTGCCAAGGAGCCTCGAGGGTGGAGGGCTGAGACATGTCACCGTTGGTGCACCTGATCCAGACGTTGGGATCGGAGTCCTGCTACTCTGCTTCTCCTGTAAATCCGACTGTAGTCACTGTTTTCTCTAATCTGTCTCTTTGCCTTGCAGCTTCTTCAGGTCCCTGCTTGCATGAAAGAAAAGTTGCATCGCTCTCGACCCCGCTGCAGACGGAGGGGTGCTGCTGCAGCCCGCTGCTTCGTTTCCCTGGGCAAACAAGGCCGAGCGGGTCGGGACTGGGAGCACCGGCCCCCGTGCAGCCTCCTTCCTGACCGTACCTCTCCTCTCCCGCTGCGCAGCCGACCGCTGACTTAACCTCTGCCTGTTTATTTCCTTTCAGGGGGGGGGGAAAGGTGAAGGAGAGTGCTGGAGGAACATCACTTAATCCGTCATTATCAAGGTTGAAAGAATAGACAGTAACTAGAGGTCAGAGAGAAGGTACGGTGTGTCTGCACAGCTGGCTGCGACTGTTGGAGCCTGAGGGGTGATTAATTACACACACACACACACACACACACACACACACACCGCACACAGAGTGAGGTGCATCTTTTAAAAACGTCCTCTAATTCTCACCTGCTTCTTGAGACGTGTCAGACAGGTCGACTGACCTGCTCACATGAAAGGACGAGTCCTGATTTTAATGGCGGCGGCGGCGTTTATCTCCTCACCAAACATTGATAAAGATTTTCCTTTTGTTGTGTTTGCCACAATAAAGATAACAAAGCAGGAAATGTGTGCGGCCGTAAACTGGATTTGGAACAAAGCAATAGCAGCAGGATGGTGCAATATAACGTCCTCCTCATTCTGCTATTACTGCAATGTGACACTAATCCCACAGACGCTCTGTCAGTGCGTCCTTGGTGATTCAGATTGGTCAACAGTCAAACAGATCATGCCAACCAGTTATATAACAAATATTGTTCTCCTCATCTGACAGCTGGGTACAAGTTATTGTACTGCTCTGCAGTTTAATAAAGGATTTAAAGAAGTAACATTTGGTCATTTGGAGGTGCATTCTTCACGCCCCTCCTACGTCCACCCTCCTCCTTCCATTATCTCACTGCCTCGGACAGCGAGCGGCTCCGATGTCGCGCCGACCCCACGCACCACCTCTTCTCCATCAACTTTGGCCGGGCCCTAACTCGGCTCCCTGGCGGAGCATAAAAGAAAGTCCGACCCGCGAGAGCAGGATGCCATTTTCACCCCCGTTAATCCTCCGGTGGATGAATCATCCGCAGCGAGGAGAGGCCTCAGATTAGCTTGGCGGGGACCAGTGGGGGGGGGGCTTCGGTTTCCAGCTTCCGTGCCAGGCCGAGGGCCCGAGCCTTAAAGACAACATGGCCCTGACATACACAGCGGGGTGCAGGACGCGAGGATTCTCACGCACACAAGCACATTCCCCTACAAAGCAACCGGCTTAGACGGAGATGAAGAGAGAAAAGACGGGGCTTTTATTTGACGTGGGTGGATGTCTGGTCCTATCTTTACCAAGATTTTCTTTTTCCACGGCTCAGCTTTTGATCCGCCGGCCTTTCTGGGCGCTGTTTGACAGGAGAGCTTCAGCCGGGGTTGGTGTCTGACTCCGGCACAACACGGAGAAATCAATGTAAGGGTGGAGGGAAATAAAAAGAAGCTACTTTGCGGCCCTGTCTTTCTTCTAACTTCCCCTCCTCCCTTCTTCTCCCTCTTCTCCTCCGCTCTCCCTCCATCTCTTTCTCATCTTAAAGTCCCCGGGGCTCCTTTCTACTCTCTTTAAATAGGGGCCTGAGCTGTGAAGTCTCATAATGGTCATTTGGCCTCCCATTGAAAGCTGGGTAATTCGGCCCAGGGACGGCTCACTTTGAGCCACATGACACAAGGAGCTTCCCAGTGACCATGGAAACCAGCGCAGTGGGATTCCCGGGTGCCTCCGAGCGCCGTGAAACGTGGTGAAGCTGTGATTTAGGAGAGGGACTTTTTCTTTTAGGAGGGGAGGAGGGGGTTTGGGGGGTGGGTGATGGAGAGAGAGGGAGGGAGGGAGGGGCAGCTGCTTGGACACAGTGGACACCTCTCCGACATCCCACCAGGAAGAGCGGCCAAGATAATATCAGCAAGTTGAGGAGTCCACCAACATGAAAGCAGAGCCCAGGAGGCAGCCCCCCCCCACCCCCCACCCCCCTCGGAGAACTCTGCGCTTCACAAGCTTTTCTCACCCCTTTTTTCCTTCTCTCCCCTGCTGCTGCACTTTATCAATTCCTCTTTCTATCCCGTCCTCCATGCTGTGTTTGTGCAGCAGGTTTGGGGCAAAGGGGGCAGGTGAGGAGGGAGCTAAAGAATGAGCTGCAATAATCGAACACAGCAACAAACCAGACTGCTCAAGTCGGTTCCTCCTGCTCTTCATCTGAATTTACTGGACAACATTTGACACCAAAAAGTTGTGAGTGCATTCAGTCAAACAACTTCTGAACACACATCTGAAAGTCCTCCGCTGTCCGTAAACCTGAGAAAACCAGACAGCCAGAAATCGACTTCCAATGTGCTGCAGTCCGCTGAAAGGAGTGCAGCACATTGAAAGCACCTATCAATTTCACATAGGCTGGAAAATTGTCTCATCGATATGCTTCTTTCATCTTCATGTCAATGCCGGGAAGAGATTTCTTTTAAAAAAAAACTTTTCGACGAGGCCTCGTCTGCGTGCTGGTAAAAAAAAATCAATCACTATTGTGTAACAATTTTCTCTTTGTTCTCTCGGCTCTCGGCTGCACGGAGGTTCTGAGAAGGAAACGGCATAACAAAGTAGAAAGGAGCGAGAAGAGAAAGAGACACAATGAGTCACGGAGACGTCTGCAATCGAAACACGAGCCGATCTGCCAGGCTCCTCGTCCTCCTTATCCACAGTGATAAGCGGCGGATGAGCTAATGCGCTCGTCAACAAATACACCCACTGACCAGACAGTGTTCCTGAGCATGAAGGACAACACAGGGTAATAGAAGTCTGCAAACAGGGGCCGGTTCAACCCCGGCGTTGAAGCGTCTTTACAACACAGCCTGCGGCATGACACTCTACTGGCACTGCCGTGGCCTCAAGACGACCTCGAACACACACCTGAGTGTGTAGGACGGCTAACGCGTCCGCGGGCTCGCAGCCAGCCGCCCGCAGGATCACACTCATGTGTCTGTTGCCATTTCTTTCTTTTTAATGCGGGCGTCTCTCGAGGCAAACACACACACACACACACACACACACACACACACACACACACAACATCCTTGTAGGCCTCGTGTTCTTTCTGTTTCCCCTCATAGCTCCACACCCCTCTCAGCAAGCTCTGGCTGAGATGTCAGACAAGTTTAGAGTCCAAAAGCCACTTAGCACTAAGAAGCAGAAGCTGCGGCTGCAGTTCCGTAGTGCCAACTTGGAGGGCCACTGCAGAATAAAGCTGCTTTTCTGCTGTGTGGCACCGACTTGACTCAACTCTTCCCACCTTTTTCTTTTTTTGGTTTACCGCCATGCACAGGATTTGGATAGTACCGAGTACTTACTTAGAGATCACCTCCATTTATGCTGCAAGCAAGCTGAGATGATGCTTAAAGGTGATGTGAAAACATACCAGGCCAGTGATTAGTCATGGCAGCAACTGAGGAGGTGAGGGTGGAGCAACATAGAACAAAAGGGTTTACCAAGAAGTCTCTGAAGTGTTGTGATGTCACAGCTTCATTCGTCGTCGCTATGACAGCAGCCTCAATGACAGGTTACTATGTGCAGAGGTGGGACCAAGGCGTCTCTTTGCAGGTCCCAAATGAGGGTGAAGTCTAGAATCAAGACAGGCAAGTCTAAAGAAAGCAGCAAGTCTTCCCTTGGTCGAAATAATGCGTTCTTCACAAATGTAATGCAATTTTCCCGACCGCAAAGTTACGGGCAGATTCTCATTTATCATTACTTAGCAATCAGCGTGATGGCTTGCTGGTCTTTGTGCCGCCTCAAAGTTGGAATGTGTTCCCTCCTTATCTGTGACTTTCATGCCACGTGGTTCTTTCTTGCTCACAGTGCAGTCTTTGTGTGCAGAAGTAATAAGCGTGATCCAGCTCTTCTCTTGAACACTGCAGGGATGATTCTGTCCGTCCGCTCTGACACACAACTTCATTCTCTGCTCGCGCAACTTGATTGGCGGCTGCATGATAAATGAGATTGATGGACCGCAATCAGTGAAGTTAAAAATGTAGCACTTTTTTTTAACATTTTGGGCTTCGGGAGAGAATCAAGCCAGTTATAAGTTATAACGTCAAAGTGAAGTCACGAGTCTTTGATGTTAGAGTAAGACTCGTCTCTGACTTGAGTTCAGTCCGAGTCATGTGACTGGCGTCCACACCTCCGACTACGTGCAGTGGAAAATGAAATCAAGTTGAGTGGAGTCGAGTCGAGCCAGAAGCATGTGGAGGGAAAGCGGCCGAAGACACGTTGCCTGCACATATTGTTCCTTGGACTGAAGTTTAAGGACTTTATGTGTGTCATAGACGGAGCTTCCCACACAGGACACACATTTTATGGTTGTATGCCTCTGGACAAAACTTAAAAGTAGCTAACTTTATTTCTGGGAAGATATGTCATAAAGATCTTGAGACTTTTCCTGTTGCTCCAGTTATTTTCAAGTGCTTTGTAGTGGCCTGGACGGGGCCAGTTGCTCTCTGCTGCGATGAAATGTTGTCTTTGGCCGGCGTTTAAGGTGGAACTGATCGTGGTTCATAGACGAGCTGGTCAGGGGCAGTGCAAGGCCACACACACAACAAGCACATACCAGCGAGTTTTACATGCTATGCCAGCCAAGAGTCTTGCTTTACACAAGCTGCGGAGCTGTGTGGGAGAATGGGTCGCATTTTCCTGCTTGTGCGCGTACAAAAAAAAAAAAAAAATTCCTAGTGAGACACAAATCCCAGCCACCCACTTACTAAACCAGACACATTCGCCTTCGTCATCTCCTTGAGAAGCCAGCCCCCCCAACCTCTTTCCCTCCCCTCGGTGTGTAATTCCCACTTCTTTCTCTATCTGCCACCCCTCCACTCCTCTGCCCTTCCTCCCTTTGGCTGCCCGAGTCGGGGCCGGATGTCATGATGTCAGCCCAGGCGAGATGAAAGGGGGTAAAGCTGACACGCCAAGGCCCGATGTGGCCATGGGACTGACACTGGGCTACTTGAAAGAAGAGATATCTCCCTGGCACGGCGACAAAGACCCCGACCAGCCTGGGCCACCAATGAAAGCCAGCGGCATGATTTCATGTTCCAGCCGGGCTGCCAATAACTGCGGCGTATGTGTGTGAGAAGACAGCGTAGATTAGTAGGGAAGGAGGCCAGCCGGGAGAAAGTCAAAACAGCGCGGAGGAAATGAAGTATTTATTACAGACTGAGACAGGTGTCCTAGAGATGATTCACAACATTTATTAACACCTCGCACAGATTTGATAAGCTGGACCTAAATAGAGGAAAGCGCTAGCGCCAGGGCGGGGTCACCAACACACCCCCGCCACAAAGACGGGCTCTTAAACAGTAACTCCATTACTTGATTATCTGCCCGAAGCTTCGTTTTAATCCACATGATTTCTCAGTGATCACTGTGCTCCTCACGGATGGTTGTTACTGCTGCACAACACGCTTACGGCGTGGATACTTCACGCTAACGTTAGCATTAGCATGAAGTGTAAATGGCTTATACGTTTTGAAATAACCACGACTACTCCGGCGACAGTTAAAAATATCTTGTGATATCTTGTCAGTTTATTCAAAATGTTTCTTATCTGATAACTCAAAGGAATTACTCAGAAATACTGGGTACAAATACAGCAATTAGCCGAATTAGCCAAAAAAAAAAGAAGTCAAAATCTGAAAGAGTTGTTCGGGGAATTACTGTAATAGAAGAAATAGAGGATGTATGAAATGTTTTTACGTCCAAATCTGGACGCTATCAGCGCCATGTTGCTTGAAATAGAAATCAACGGTTTCCATTCAAATAAGCTAACGCTGCTAACAGATGTTAGCTATCAAAATCTGCTAACTGCTAACTGCTTTACGTGACAAAAACAATGATAAAAGTGACATCTGAGTTTGTTTACGTTTCGGTGGATAACAGCTTTTACTAAAAAAAACTAAAATCGGCCCGCTGCTATCATGACATCATGTTTTGGTGGTGGTTTATGTTTTTGGATTCAGTGTCTGTGTCCCTGTTTATCTAAAGTACAATGTTCAGAGCACTCGAGCTTCACGCATGGGGTGAGTCAACGTAACATTCTGGCTTTTGCTTTGTGTATTTGGTGTTAAAACCATGTACACATAAATGACAGGAAACCAGTTTCCTGGCCGCACGTCCAATATCCAATTTACCGCCAACCAGCGAGGATCACGGTCGAGTCCAACTGCCTTTAATTTAAGCAAATAACTGTTTGTTTTACTTCTGGTTTTGCAGTTTCCTCTGACTAAAAGGCAGCGAGGTTGCATCATGTTTTGGGGAGGCGTATTTTCCGGTGGGATAGTTACACCAGCGTATACCCTCCATCTGGGTGGGGAGGATTACTGCTCTGGCACACAGAGGTCAGGGGTTTACCAGGCCTGCAGGGAGGAAGCGAAGGAAAGAACTGTGTACATATATATGATACTCCGGTACTTTTGTGAGGTTTGCTCTCGGACTTCAAAGGGTGTCATGACCTCCCTCTTTCCTCCTCTTCCTCCACTTGCATGTGTCTGGCAAGTAAGAATCTCTCAATTCAGTAAAAGCTATTTGTTTATTAATAAAAGAAGCATATGAGCTTTTGTGATGAAGAAAGAAAAAACGAAACGAAAGAAGAACCTTTACAGAACGACTTCATTGGCATTGATGATGGTCGCTCAGCAAACAATTCTACAATGTTCGATCGTGAGCAGCTCGGAACTCATGGGAAGAGCACAGAAACTTCCCTCAGCACATCGGAGACTGGACTTCTAATCAAAGGCCCCAGCCGACTTTAAAAAGAGGACAGAATGTGTTGACTAGCTCGTGAGCGCAGCTGGAGGCCGTCTGTTCCCAGACACTTTATATTTAGACGTGGCCCAGAGTAAACAGCTTTTCCCCATCCATTCACTTTTGTGCACTCACTGGCATTTAGTGATTGAACTGAGTCTAAATTGACCAGACAATGTTGGTGGCAAAGTGGGCCAGTAGGGGTAAGGCAGGTGGGGAGGCGGTGGGGGGGGGGAGGGCTGCCGAGCACGAGGCCAAACCAGGCGGGTGAGAGTGTAAGAGTGGGCATAGTGTCCAGACTGGAGGCCTGGGCAGGAAAAGGAGAGTGGCAGGGGGGTGGGGGCACTGCACTGCCTGGCCTGGCAGGACCGCTGGTGCTGAAGCGAAGAGGCCAGCTGTGTTCAAGCGCCGGGCAAGTGTCCGTCAAGATGCAACAATGGGCTTCCCTTCATCTAATTATAGTCCTGCTGAATAAACACAGGAGACACAGGGGGGACCGGAGGTTAGGCAGGGTGGCTAGAGGCCAGAAGGTCACGGGACAAGGTTCCTTCCACCAGTTACAGTCGGTGCCACTGGAGAGACGTCTTTGCTTTTTCCAAAGCCAAAGAAGGTGAGAGGTGTAAAGGTACTGGTCAAGGGGGTCCCCGGAGTTAAAGCACATGCCATGCACCTCTTGGCCAAGCTAGCTACGTGAGCCTCAAACATTCTGGATCTGAATTCGACAAGGACGGCAAAAGTATATCCAATATGAGAAGGTATAAACCAGGTTCATGGGCTCTAGACTTCCACCTTCAAAACCGCCCTACAAGTTCCCAGGATGCTTCTAAAAGTGTAAAAAAAAACCTGCTCTTGTAAATCAGGTGTACTTTCCCTTGATTTCCCTCTGGAGCTGTGAAGTGAAGTGAGTGAAGCCACCCATGTCAATGGTATATTCTTAGCGCTGAACATTAGGGCCGGTTTCAAAGCTCCGGCATAAGTGTGCATCAGGGAGGTAGCGGCAGCCATCACCAGGGAAAGAGCACCATTAGCATGTCAATACAGCACAAGGGCTCCTTAAATTATGAAGAGCTGCTCTCTTTCTGTCACGTGCATGCACAGGATGAATGAGACTATAGCCAGCCCCCCCCCCCAATCATCCTCTGGGGAATGTTGGTACATTCCATTAAGAGTATCACTTAATTAAAGCATGATAAAATACTACTTGGAGACTCCAGAGGGGTCTGGAGGAGCGGGGGAGGGGGGTTGAGGCACAAGGGAGGGATTCAGTTTAACCTCATTGTCCCACGAAGAGGAGGAAAAAAAATACAACAACTCGTCCGTCTGAAAAACGCCCCGACAAAAGGATGAAAGATACGATTCTTAAAAGGTTTTAATTGGAAGAAAGACTTTTCCTTCACTTGACCGGAGCGAGAAGAAGGCCGGTTAAATCACGACGCCGTCTCCTCACCACGGCGACTCAGAGCCCAAACATCCATCTTTATTATGATCTCAAGATCTCCAACTCTGATGTTTCAGGACTCTCGTTCTGTCGGTGCGTTCGTGTGCCAGGATGTTAAGACCGGCTGTCGACAGCAGCTTTGATGATTACTATGAGTAACAAATGCAGCAGTTATATGGCTTCGACTGGATGAATCACGTACGGTGGTAAAGTGACTCATGTGCTAACTGCAGCTTGTTGATGATTGTACGATTTGTTTAAACTGCACTCACTGGCTCCCCGATGGCCGACGTACGTCATGAGCTCGGTGCACGCTGTTCAACACAGAACCGGTGTATTTACCTTTCCCAGCACGGTGAGGCAGCTGGGGTCCAGCTCCGGTTGCTCCAGCTTCACGACCCCGACCCAGCCGTACTCGTACAGGTCCTCCTCGTCATTGTTGTTACATAATCCCAAAGGATGCATCTGGAAAGAATGGACGAAAGAGATAAATTAGCATGTGAAACGGGAGAAAGGAAGGTGGAAGCAGGAGGTGACATGGACTCATTTCTCCTGGATATTCTCCTTTGAAAGAGTGCAACAATTCATAATCTACTTTTCACCTCTTGTTGCAACATGCATCCTCTCTAATATGTGCAGCAAAATCCTGACCAGGTATTTTACCTGGTCTCTTGTAGAACTGCAGCAGGTAATGCATAACTGTGATTTATGTGCTGTAAAAGATGTGCTGAAGAGGCACAACGTGTCCTTAAAACAGGAGCATTCTGCTACATGTGATTAATGTTGACGCCAGGCACATTGTGCACGAGTGCCATAATGACTGGAGACGTTTTATATCTCCCCTCGACTCTGACAAACGGATCGGTGACATTTCAAAATCACCGCCCACAGTTTGATCATTGTCTCTCAGACACATCTTAAGATCTTAAGTTGTCCTCCAATTAGACTCAATTGGGCCCTGCTCTCCGTGCCAACAAAAACTGTGCAGAGCCGGTGCCCAGACAACGTATTTAGAGAAGATTAAAGCTAAAGGATGGCAGACATCAAACACAATGACTCAGTCGTCGTGTTCTTGAAAAGAAAAAACCGGAGTTGGCCGCCTCCTTAATTGCAAGCGGACAAAAGCATTCATGGTAAAGCATTTTTAGCAGTCAATCTCCTCCTTTAGGTGAGCCGGGCCGACTGTGGGAAAATGATGAAGGCGGCTGGAGACTAATTAGCTTTCAGACTTGTCGCGGAATGACAAGAAAAAAAATTGCTGATCCTTAAAAGCTGATAAACGACTCACAAACAAAACACAAATATACCTTGAAGCTCTTATGAAAACAACTTGGATTGAAACTGTAACCATGTAGTGACCCCGGATCCCGGATCCACTCCCCAACCTGGCAACAGTGTCTTGTATTAGCATTAGAACTGGACCACAATGACCTGCGGGCCACTTATCCTATTAACCCAAAGACCACAGCACCCCGACCAGCCAGCATTGTGGCGCCGAGCGCCCGGCCGCCGGGGCCACTGATGATGACCCGAGATACCCTTCTCTCGCTGGTGACCCCTGACCTCTTGAACCTCCACTTCATCACGTTGGGAGCAGGTTAGTCGTAGAGCCGGCCGACTGAAGAGATATTCTACTCACTTCAGTGTCACGAGGCCCGAGGGTGTCAAGCCCCTGACCTGGAGGGGCTGCTGAGGACTTAGCGAGGAGTGAAGGGGTCAGATGCAAATCAGGTGGACCATGGAAGAGTCACAGGGGAGGAATGTCCGCCATGCTCCGGTTCCAGTCCCAGCATCTCTCTAGTCTGACCTGGTGAGACTCGGTGCACACTAGAGGGATTTCTAAACTTCAATATGTGATCACAGAAAGCTTCTGTATTATAGAAACACACAGAAAGATTCACTAGGTGTAACACAGCTGGTGAGGCCGGCCGCTCTGATTGGCTGCAGGTTTCCCGCTCGGTGTCTGTTTCTCTTCCTTTTACACGACAGGAATTTAATGGATTTGAAATCAGGAAGCTTCAAAGATCCAGTCGGGGACATAAAGATTCCACACACTCCAAGATCTAATCGGTTGAAGGAACCACCGCTGATTGATTGGAGGGGCGAATTAGGCCTGATTGTGCTCTAGTACCCGGGTTCCTGCAGCGGGGCCCTTGGAGCCCCCAGGGGTCCCTAACAACCTTCGAGTTGGTCCTCAGCAAAATGAGGAATAGTTTCATTTCCCAAATGTTTGTTAAGACACTTCCACATGCCCTTTTCTCCGAAAAGACTGCTCATCCCTGCATCCTCCTCCTCCTCAGGCCGCCCACACACAGATTCTGATGTTCCACCACAACCCTTTGATCCAAAATGTCTCACATTCACAACACGGAAGAAACAAATGAGGAGTTCATCGTGAAGCGAAGCTACTCCGGCTCCGACTGCGTCATCCCGTCGGACTATTTCACAGATCGACGGTGCGTTTCCTCAAAGTAGTTTATGTGAGCCGAGTTGCCAGGGAGGAAGATAACAGCCCCGGGCGGGCAGAGCGGAGCAGGGCGGCAGCACAGGTACACATTACAGACACATTTGGAATGATAATTTAAGAGCGTGCTCGCTCGTCGCAGCCTTTGGAAGATGCCAAAATTGAAGGGAATGACAAAGATAAAAGAGCGAAGCAGCTCGTCGTGTCTCCGGTTCAGCCTGCACCTCCCGACCTGCCCCCCCACGTATCACCGCTCTACAGACCGGAACAACCCGGCAGTCCAGGACGGGAACACGGAGATCTGGGTGTGATCAACAGCGCCTTGTGAGGAAGTGACCAAGATGTGGAGCGGTCCTTGATGTGTGATTATGACCTCTCTCTCCTGCTGGTCTAACAACACGGCGGTGGGGAGCCCTGCCTGCGCCCCCGGGCCCCCGAACACTGGGCCATTGTGTGGGGGCTCTGCACTCCAAATGGGGCAGTGTTGTTGTTGTGGACCTTGTTGTTATTTTAGAGGCTGGCCGTTGCACCATCATTTCCCCCCACAGAGATTCCTCCTCTTCTTTTTATCAGATGTTGATGTAGGTGTCGAGGGATGATGGGACGGGGAGGGTTTGGATCAGAGACGATGCAGTGAAGTGGGTCACAGCTCCGGGTCGCACACACACAAAAAGAGGAAGGAGGCGATGCGAACGTGCCGTCACACACACAAACACACACACAGAGGAAAACGACAGAAACTGTCCCCTCTGTGTTCTGGTTTCCCCACGAGGCCCCAAATCACACAAGCTCAGTCCACTGGAAACACCCGGGTGCTCCACTTTAGCTCTGCTCCTCCGTACCCGGGTGTTTTTGGGTGAAGGGCATCCGGCGCCCCCGCAGTACTACAAGGGGGCGGCTCTTGTTCTGCCCTGCCTGCCCTGCCCCGTGGGGGAGGCAGCCTTTCACATGAATATCCCATTACACAGGCCACACTCTCAATGAAATCCTGGCGGGGATTTGAACTCCACCTGTCACTCAAGCAGGCCACGCCTCCTGCCGACCCCCCAACCCCCTTTCAGAGAGAAACACCTGAAGAGAGGACGTTCGTTAAAATATTAGAGTCAGATGTTGATGAGTCAGATGATTTCCACGCTCTTAAATACATGTACATGTCAGAGAACTGTAAATATGCTCGTGTTGGTTCGGCTGCTTCTTCCTCTTCCTCTTCCTCCACAAGTGACGGGAGAGCCGGTAATGGGATCAAAACAACGGCCCTACTTCGAAAAAACTCTCACCACTCCCCCGGCTCTCATAGGACATCAAAATGCAAGTCACACCATCCAGCGCTATTCTTCTGTCCGTCTGTGACACAATTCGCTGAGCCTTTGATCATACAACAACCACTTCTCCTGCCCCCTCCTCCTCCTCCTCCTCCTCCTCCTCCTCCTCCTCCTCCTGCTGCTGCTGCTGCAACCCCCTTTCCTCTCTCCCTCTAAATTATTGGCGGCCCTTGTTACAGCCCTCCAAACCCCCTCACCCCCTCCCACACCTCCCCTGCCCTCATCATGCTATATCACCGATGAATGAAAGAGCTTTTTTTTTCGTGCCCAGCTGTGCATTCGTGCACAAAGTCGATCCTCACTTGCACGTAAAAATGTAATAATCAGCAAATTTGTTTTCCCACTTCTTTAAAAAAAAAAAACTTCAGCAGGTCCTTGAAACCTTCATAACCACTCCACATGTCTATATTTGCAAAATAAATCCTCCCCCCCCCCTCAGGGCTTAAAAGAAGCTTTCTTTGTGACAAAGCAGAGATTTCTCCTCCTCCGGCTCGGAGCACCGCCGGCGAGCCGAGCTCGTAAACTTTGGGGGGAAAAAGGGGAGAAAATCCAAACTATCTAAAAAAAGGAAGTTGCTGAATTGCATGTTTATTTAAAAGTTCTGCACTTTCTGAAGCGCGGCGCTTTATGTGATGTGCATTACAAGAAGGTTCCAACACACCAGGAGCTCGTAGCTTCAGAGGTAAGGAGGCGGATTGAAGAGGAGGAGGAAGATCCCGGAGCTGCACAGGCTGCAGATGGAAGCACCTGCAGCTGAAACATCCTCTCCTCAACGTCTAGTTTTATAAATGTTGGGCTTCGTTATATCTCCCAGAACTCTGTTATATGGCCGACAGGTCAGGTGGAGGCCGAGTGTCTGTCAGAACAATCAAAGCGTCCTTGTTGTCTGAAGCGTGCGCCAGCCAAAGATCATTTTTACAAGATGTTCTTTGTGCGGCCGGCTTAATGATTAACTGGACAGATCTGCTGTTCATGTGTTGCTTTTATGAATTCTGGAAGACGAGCTGGCACCTATTTCACACGCACACACAAAACCTAGCGGAAGAAAAACGTGGGCACGGCGCCAGTCCTCGCACCCACCTGCTTCCCCGGCGCCGTGCGTGTCTCCACGCAGCTCGTTGTTCGAGTCTGCGAGGCTGAGAGGCATCATGGGCGACCGAGGGGTAACTCGGGGGCATCTCCCACCGACCGTCCGGTCGCGATGAACTCATTCACCCCAGTGAAGAAGCAACCCGCCCGCCTCCCCAGGCCTTTAATTCAGCTGACCCCTCCGACCTCCAACACCCCTCCCAACCAAAAAAAAAAAAAAATCCCCCCTCAACCCAGCACGGTGCTTCAATCTCCCTCTCCATGGGGGGGGGGAGTTGCCCACTTCCTGCAATAACACACCATCCCCTCCAGCAGAGGTGGCCGTGTTCAGCGGGGTATGTCTGATGACGGCCCGCAGACCGAGTCTCAGGAGGTACACGGGGTTCTCAGAACGGTTAATAACAGACGAGAGGAGGGAACTACTTTCTGAGTCTGATGAACCCAAAACATCAGCGACACCTGTCAGTGTCACGTTTGAAACGACCGGCTTGAATCAGGAACATGTATAGTTAAATAACACCTCGCTCTATCTTCGTTTATGGCCGAGCCGGCGAGCGAACATTTAACAGCCTATTGTTTCCAACTTAATCTGTAACTTTCCAATCGACCAGTTAACTCCCGGGAGATAAAAAAAAAAATCTTCAACACCTCTCGTCGGAGCAAAGGGCTGCTCTGCTCTGCAGAGATTCCTTTTTATGTTTAGTCGAAGTCCAAGGTGACACATCTTCACATCGCCGCTTTGTCCCGACGACCGTCCGGATAATTAATTTACAATGACATGAAATGATTAAGAGCGGAGAGAAAGGAAAATGTCACATCTGAGGAGCCGAGTCCGGGAATTCATGCTTGATAAATCACCCTGACAATTAACTGTTCCCTCTTTCAGTGAAAACAATCACAGAGTCCCAGGAAGTGATGCAGCTTCCAAAACCACCCGAGCAATTATCATCTGGCAACGACGCCAACGACCAACAATAACACACGCCGAGGACGGACGAGGACGGACGGACAGCGATGATGCTCCATTATTATTTAGGATAAAAAACACAGAAGGAACCTTTAGAGAGGAACTTTAAAGGTTTCCTGAAAACAAACCTGCACGATGGACCAGCAACAAGAAGAGAGGATGCTGAGATAGGAGGTGTGTGTGTGTGTGTGTGTGTAGATCCTGCAGTGCGTTCACAGAAACAAGGAGGCAAGTGGAACCTGCGTTGTGTTACGAGCACCGTCCAGCACCGGACTCGAACTCACGACCACGGCCGACAGCAACGGAGGTTTACCAGGCGGGGCAGAACCTGCCGGCCACCGTTACATCACAACTACGATAGCCGGAGATTAAAACCCTGCCAGCGCTTAACACTCAACCTGCCTCTGCAAACGTACGTACACACACACACACACACACACACACACACACACACACACACACACACACACACACACACACACACACACACACACACACACACACACACACACACACACACACACTCTCCCTCAGGGCTGCGCCAGCACATGCTCGTCAGTCCTCCAGTAAACATGTAAACAGTTGTACTCTCTCTAACTGGAGTTAACGTCCACG
>CAAKHC010009799.1:3511-21144 GCA_901007825.1 Macroramphosus scolopax | reverse complement strand
TCTGTGTCACTTTGGTTCTGACGGCTTCTCTTTAGACTAATATTCTATGGATGGAACCACTTTTCTTATCCATCAATCCTTCGGAGGACGAGAGACGAGGGCAGGAGAGGAGAGGACGGAGGACGGAGGAGAGGGAATACGGAGGATGGAGACAAGACCAGACCTGTCAGGCTCTCTCTCTCTCTCTCTCTCTCTCTCTCTCTCTCTCTCTCTCTCTCTCTCTCTCTCTCTCTCTCTCTCTCTCTGATTAAAATAGCATGTTTTGCAACGCCACGCTGGCAGTGAAGCGGCGTGGCTACCAGCGAAGGCCTCGGTCGATCGCGGCTGAATATGAAAAGTATTGATCCGCTTTTTACCTTCGCACAATTCCGAGCGCATTGATGCTCCTGCAGCCGACCGTCAGAGTCAACACGCTTTTCTCTACATTATTCCGACTTAAAGAGAGAAGAAAGAAGCAGAGGGAAGAAATTCCTGTCATATCAGACGGAGAGACGTGTTCTCCTGCGAGAAGAGGTCTGGATGGTTTGTGTTCCAGCGGAGAGGGATGAAGACGGGCGATGAGGTTTCTGGGTCGGACGGAAGAGGGAGGCAGTTTGTGGTGGGCAGGAACAGAAATTGCAGTCTGGAGTACGAAGGTTAGCCGAGGCCGTGACCTCATGTGTTCTCGGGCACAAGAGGGGCACAACCCTTGTTTGTGAGTCAAAAAAAAGAAGCAACCCTTCGCCTCTCTCTCTCTTTTCTTAAACAGAAGAAGAGGGAGTATTTCAAAAGCGCTTTTTAAGCCTTCAGACTGTGGAAAAAAAAAATCAATGGAATCAAGAAGAACTGACAGATGCGTTTACGGGCACAGATCTCATGTAAGAGAATCTTCCTCCGCTGAGACCCGCTGAGAGACGGAGACGCACACTCGGGACGATCCTCGCTGTTAGAGCCTGCTGATCCCGGATCAGAGAGGGGGGGGGGGACGTCTGCAGGGACTAATTCAGAGAGACAGACAAGCAGCGAGCGCTGGAATAACTGATGGTGCAGCCGCTGCTGAGATCCCGGTGACCTTCAGAGGAACACGGACCAGCACGGCAGGAAATCGAGGCCTAAATGCTGCTAAGTGCTTCTGCGGAAATTTGCATTGTTCTTCATCTGCCCACCTTTTTGTAAATTGGAGAATCCTCGCAATCAGACACCTTTAATTCAAAGTCTCTCAGCCTGATTATCTCTTTCGGTCAGCTCCATCAAGTCTATTCAACATTCTGGCCGAAGACGAGGAGAGAAACAGAATGAGACTGTGATTAGAATCGAGTGAGTAAACGAAGCAGGGTGGCCGAGAATTGGACACATCTGCTGCGATCGGAGGGAAGGTGTGACTCTGCGGACCTCTAAGTAGCTGGATTAACCAATGGCCGCGGGGCTATCGATGGTATCGAACCGGCGGGCTGATGAATGGAGTCCGACCGCAAGGTGGACGCCTGCTCACCGCCGGAGTTAAGAGAATATACGACCGCCTGTGTTAATCTTGAAAACAAAAGATTTCTGTTGAAAGCCTTTGATTATTTCGGGGGGGGGGAGAGAGTCAGAATTTGCATGATTAGCAGGAAATGTGCCCCGAGGCGTCAAACCTCAACCACCGAATTAATGTGTGCTACAAAGGTCACGTTTGTCAATATGTCTCTCAAAGAAATCATCGTCGATGGCGAAACAACCCAGTTATTGATTCTCATGTATTAATTTTCAACGTTTGTTCTTTTAGCACGTCATGAGGTCATTCAGGAAGCTTTAAATGAACTAGTTAAGTATTCAACTGGCGTTTATATCTGTTTAACACATGTGCGTGAGCCTGGGAGGCGACTTTACGGTAACTTAAAAATGTTCAATATCCTTATTAAATGTGTAAAAAGAAAAATAGCTGTATCTAAGAATCCACTCGTGACGTGAATAAACACGACGGAACACAAAGAGTGATTCAACTTCTGATTCACGACTTTGTCACGTCAACATGAGTCGATTCATCTGCAACCAGCAGCAGAAGTTACATACCGTCCCTTTAAGTACTCCTCAATGCAAATGATTGTTAATAGAAGTTTTTTCATCGTTTTAAGACCAGCGTACGTGAGCTGCTTCTTATCTTCAGCTGCCACACACACACACTTCATCACAAGCTGCACGGACACACAGTCTAATTAGGAATAATCAAACACACAAACAGGCGACGCGTCTCCTTGTTTTGTTTTTTATTCCTTCTATTCATGCGGTTCCAGAGGTTCCTGCGGGGTGTTGTTCTGCTAATCCCACCGTAAGGTCAGGAGGATTATTCATATTAGTCTCCACATTCCGTGTCTTTGCCTGAGAGGCAGCGGCTCCCTTCGACTGATTCCTCCACTGTAAGTCACTCTGCATGCAGACAGGCGGTCCTGCCGACCAGCGCTGACCTCGAACCTCCCGGCTTACAGGGAGCAAACCTCCATCATCGCCATGACGCTGCGCCTTGACGGACCACACCTGCAACCTACGAGGGAAACAAAACCCAAACACCGCTTCTGCAACAAGACACATGAGGACGAAGCCAGAGAGATGGAAGATAGAGAAGTTCAGGAGTGGAAGCGAGGACCTGAAGGAAGAACAGACGAGCTCGTCCAGCTTCTTTTATGGAAACAATCTGTTATTGTCCATCAAGAGAGCTCGAGGCAAAACATTACAGAGGAACATGACTTTGGCTTCCCAAACAGAGTCGTCAGGCCCATCTGATAGTGTTGAACTCTCAATGACTGCACATCTCCCTCCAACTTATTAGGACTCATTGTATTAAATCTTATCTGTGTTGGCCGACGTGTCTTCTGCTGATTTATGCTCGTAGTACTTTTATTACAGTTCTAGTCCTGCTTTGTGGTCAATACAGGAAATTGATGTGGATGAAAAGTAACATTTAGAGAAGAATGAGGGATTATTGGATTATATTTAGCTGAGGAAGTTGTGCTGGAAAACATGTTATGAGCTGGTGGAGCTGAGATTATTTTCAAAAACTTGGACAAATATAATGATCTGAAAGTTAAAGATTCACTGGTTGAAACTACGTGTCTGTCCCAGCGTCTTGTTTCAGGAACCGAGGAGACAGCGCAGCCTCGACACTCCGCTGACCTCACATCTAAAATAACACGACGTGCGTTAAAACATGGATTTTTCTGGGAAAAAAAATAAGAACGTCAAAGAACAATGGAGGCGCAGCTCAACCGGTCAAAGAGAACAGGAAAACAATTCCCTTCCTTTTGTTCCCTTTTTATTTCTCCTTTCAGGACGGGGGTCTGCAGCCGAGAGAATAGCTGTGAGGAGACAGGTTGTCAGTGTTTTAGACCTCAGAATCTAATTTCCTGAATCGTGGCTTTTACATGTTGTTTATAGCATCACAATGGTGGGAGTCGAACGGGCGGGCAGGACTCCTGGACGTCGGTCACGTACACAGACACACACACACACTCCCAGGCTGGTGCCAACGTATTGTTGGCATGTTTATTTTTTGCGATAGGAATCCTGCCTTCTTTGGATGGAATCATTTTGCTTATCAAAGGGACGACGTCACACAGGAGAAAGTTTCAGACGTCTGCTTGGATGTCACGTAGTCAAATGTAGCGAGTGTTGACATGCACACACTCACTGCAGGACAAAGCTTTGAGTCGAGTTAAAAATCTGCAGCTTACCAAACTAAAAAAAGCATTTCTCTGTCTACCTATTTTCTTTGCACCCTCCAGAGGAGCTCAGAGTTTTTGGGGCTTTTGACTGAAAAGGCTGTTTTCTCCGGCTCCCTGAGCCGAGGGACGTAAGGGCAGAGCACAAGAAAGAGCCGGCACATTCCCCAGTAACTTTTTGCGGAAGTGACCCTCGGCGAGGCAATTAACACCCCGGCTGGTCAAGTAGAAAACGGCTCTGAGAGCGACCGCGGGGAGATCTGGGCTCCCGGAGGCGTGAATGTGTGTGACTGAATGCGGGTGACGCGGGGCGTCTCTGAAAGGCGGCCTCGCACGCTGGGTCAAACCAGCCTGAGTAAATAAAAGTAAATAAATAAATAGAGGCTGTTTTTCAGGACCACAGAGGAGGAAGCGCTGTCACGCCGGTCTCAGAAAGACCCCTGAACGCCCCGTGGGGAACGTCGCCTTGGCTCGCGTCCCGTTTCGGTTTATTCAAAACATCTTCTCATTACGCTCGGTTGGCGCGGCGCGCTGTCATTTCATCTGGCTTTCTGCACATTAGCCCCTTCGGTCCAGTAATGTTCAGGACATAACCCATAAAGAAGCATTGTGATGTGTCCCCGCCTCGTTACTGCCAGGTCAGCGTGTGGAATCGAGGGCGCCTCGGACGGCCCGTTAAATCAACACCTCCCTCATTCTGAGGCAGCGTTTGTACAGCTGGCCTTTTGAAGGGAGTTCAAGCTATACACTCCTACACAGACGCACGGATACACAACGACACCTCACACACAAGACACACAAAGTCGGAGTCTCGCCTCTGACATCACCGCACACCGCTGCCCAACCTTCAGCCCCCACCTTGGGAAATCACCCAGAGCCTGTCCAGCCACCGGGGCGTGAAATACACACCCATTGAAAAGGCAACCGAGGTGGGTGGAGGGGCCGGGCGGTCGGGGTGGTGAGAGGCCAAGAGGTGGCGAGCGGCGTGAGCATGAGAGGCTCCGAGACGGGAAAGTTCAGGAAGGAAAAGGGGGAATGTGTGTGAGTGTTTCGGAGGGAGAATGAGGGGGTGTTGATTGGAGGTTCGGAGTGGCGAGAGATGGAATAGAGGAAGGATTAAATGGACACTGGGTTTTCAAGAGGAGGAGGAGGAGTACAGGAGAAAGGAGGCTGTGCTTTGAAAGGAGGTCCGGGGGTGCGCTCTCGGCCTTGAGACCGGGGGCTCCGTCACGCCTCAACGTCTCCGCGGGCCACTTGGGCCCGTCGCTCCAGAAGGGAGTCGGCCCAGCCTTTGTTTGGGTGGAGGAGCGGGGAGTGACGAGGCATACCGGCATGTCTGACATGTCAGAGCGGTTGGCCGGGAGACCCCGATTCTGGTCTGGGTCTGACACCGGCCATCTGCGGCTGCAGAACAGGGCTGGACTGTTTTAATTGATGTGAACCACCCCGGGGGAGGAAGCGAGATGGAGCTTCAAGGAGGAAACAAAGAGTCGGCGAATCGAGCGTTCGCTTAAAATGTGCGTTGAGTTATTTCAGCGAGCGAAGCGAAGACCGGCGGATCCTTCGGGGGAACCGAATATTAGGCAAATCAAAGAAAGACAAATAGAAACATGCGTGATCAGAGGCTCCGGTCGGATGTTTTCATCCTCATTCCACTTCTCTCAGCTCCTTTTAATGTCACCCGGCGAAGGGAAGTGATGAAATGGAGCAATTACGTATCCATTTGTGCTATTCAGGTGAAACCAGGTGTAAAATTTCCAATCTGTGCACCTGCTGTATCCCCAATTCCGTGGGCTTTCTTCACCAGCGCCGCCTGTTAGGCGGTAATATCCGAAACACGCGGCAGATATAACACGCGATAAATCTGTTTAGCATCATCACGCTGCTTCTACCGAGGGTTGTTTTTTCCCCCCCGTGCAGGTTTAGCCGCCCTAAATTGGAACAGCTAAGTTATGATTGCCTGACACAGAATCTTCTAGTAGAAACAGTGTTTTTGAGTTGTGCTGCAATAAAGAGGAAGAACACGATGCAATAACAGAGCAAGAAGCAACATGTTTAATTTGATATGGAGACGTTTAGGGACAGGAGAGAGAGAGGGAGAGGAGAGTTTTGGGCGGGCGAATTACGCTGTTTGGTTGAAAACAGATAGCCGAGTCATCTCCTGTCGGCGGCCGCAGATTAATTTCAATTTTCCAAACAGTTTGTGCGCATAAATATTCATGAAGCACCTTGAGAAGCGATGGGCGGCGATACAGCGGTCAGCGGAGGAACCGGCGACCCCCCCTCACCCCCCCTCCCTTCCTTCCTTCCTTCTCTGCAGCTGTGCTGAGGAGGGGAAGGGGCTCGTTCATGATGAAAGACTCACCATCCACGACCTTTCCAGTCTAAAACAAAGATTTGCACAATTAACTACTTTTAAATGTCATCCAACTGCCGAATCTGCATATCAACGCCCAGCGTTGCATCGGAATGAGGCTGTTTGGAGAGGAACCGTTTCTCTTCCTGTCCCGTCACCAAGTGGGGTTCTTCTTTCTCATTCTTTTTTTTCTGCCAGGAAGGAAATGTAAATGTCAACATATCTTGTGTGGAGATCCTTCTGTTGCTAATTAACCTTTGCCGCTCAGAAGCCGGGCTGAGCTCTGCCTAAACACCGCAATTAACTCCGGCGTGGGAGGCTGAGAGACAACATCTACACGGGAGCCGCGTGATGAGGGGAATCACAGCGGCTTCATTATCCCGGCCGAGGCTCATCCCGCAAACACCTCACCTTTTTTCTGGAGTAATCATCGGACGGTGTTTTCCCCCGGGCGGGAAGGGGACCGAGCCTGTTGGGAGGGTTGTCGTATTTTTTTGGTGGATTAACGAATCTCATTTATTTTTTATCTTTATGAAGTTGGACAGGGAGGCTGGTTAAACCCCCCCGGTGGGAGGCAAAACCGTAATATGTGAAATCCCAGCGTTCGCACATCAGGCGGCGGCGGAGGAGAACACGTCCTCCGCTCATCAACTTCAACCTTCCAAAAACAAGTAAACGAGCTGTTGTAATTCAAACGCTCTCCTCTGGTGTTTCTCCGCGGAGCTCCTCAGGGCCCCCGAACGGCACCGGCTCCTCCGGAGTCATGAATAGCTACTCTGAGCTCGCTCCTGCAGCTCAAAGCCAGTGTCGGTTACAAAGTCAACCCATTAACATCTTCACTATTCAACGCTACGACTGCAGAGTCAACACGAGTCGATACGCAGGCGGAATAACGGCGGGTATCTCGGCAAGCAAAGCGCCTCATTGGTCCTCGGGGAGCGGGGCGAGAACAGTGTACGATGATGGACAGGAAATATTCTGCTTTTATATGTTGATAAATATTGAAGCTTTCGGAGCGTTCGGGGGGCCGGACGCAGACAAATGATTGACATCATTTCCAGGGGAGATGAAGAATTTGCGGTTGGAGAGGGCAAGGGGTGAGGAGGAGGGAATGCTGGGAGACGCCAGAGTAAAGTTGACTTGGTGTAGGATGAATAGGATGAAGGGGAGTCTTAGACCCTCCGCAGAAGGCCGGAGGGAGTCGGAGCACAGGAAGGTACTGAAAGGTAGCTGATGCAGAGATAGAGGACGGAGGTCACGCAGGATGTTTGAATCCGTATCAGCATGTATCATTGATATACGTCGATAGCAGCAGGTAATGTCGACGCCTTCGTCGAGCATCAATCCTCTTTACTCCTCAGACGACGCCATGTGTCAACGTCAGCTCTGATTAGCTCTTGAATAACACACATCCGCCGGGTCGGCGACGCCGCTCATCCGACATGACAAATGTTCTGTATGGTCGGTGTCAATTCTTATCTGCTCCTCATTAAAAATGTAATGAGCGCATGAATATTTACCGGCTTTAATTGCCGCACTCCAAATTGCTATTCCGCCGCGCCGCGCGCAGCCTTTTTTTTCTTTTTCCAGAGGGCAGTCGCTCACCGGCGTGCCGGACGGACGGACGGACGCCTCCTTTCACCTTGATGAATATTGCAGAAGTCCGAGGTGTGTGAACAGGGGGAGCAGAGGGAATCTGAGGCAGACACTCACATCTTGCAAAAGAGGCTAATTGGCGGCGGTAAGAATTCAGAGAGAAACAGGAGCGGTGCAGGTAAATCAGCTCATTTGTAACCACGATATTAAAGAACGCTGTCATTCCGAAATGAGACGGCCTCAAACAGATGCAGAGGAGCCGGGCCGGGATTATTAATATTTCTGCTTGTCATGGTCGATGAATATAGAAGCCACTGAAGGAGGGTTTTACTTATTGGAGGGCAACATTGAAAGTCTTTTCACTGAGGGACCGGCTTGTCTCTTCTCTCCCTTCCTTTTCCTACGCCGACGTATTAGATGATATAATGTGCAAACGGTAGACGGCATTGATTAATATGACTAAATGCATAAATAGGACTTCTGCATCTCATGGGCAGTGATGGAAGATGTCACGGGGGGGGCGAAGCTCGGAAAGAATAATTCCGCTTTTCTCGCCTTGTTTATCTGATAAAAGGGTGCAGAGGAGACGAGGTCAGACATGAGAGCAGAGGACAGGAAGAGCTGATAGAACCGACAAGCCTGCAGGTCTGTGAACGCATCATCCTCGGTGTTTGTACTGTATGTTGATATTCAGACAGATTATTGAACTTATTTCATTTCATGGCACCCGGCAAATTACTTTATATTTTATTATTTATCATTTATGTTATTTCATGTTTGGGACTTTGTTCAAAATTGAAGTAAAAAATAAAAAAAATAAAAAAAATTATGTATTTTTGAACTACTTTATTCTACTTGAGAGAAAAACCTGCTGCTAAAATCTGAGCTCCCCATATTTTCTTATGATCTTTTAGCTGCGATTCGAGTGAATTGGACCTCGCATCAACGCAAACTGTCTCGATGTCACAAAGAAACTATCTGAGAGACATCCAAGCTCTGCATCCTGTTTTCATGCGATCTCCCGCGTTTGATCGCCGCACATGAAACAACACAAACACATTGAGCAGTAAAACAGGCACTTGAAAGGGACAATATTTTGTCAAATACCGGGAACATATTGAAAGGCAGATTTGTGGCTCTTTGCTTTGCCGCCAAGCTGGGCAGCAAGCTGATGCCTCCTCACTTCACCGTACATGTGAAGCTCCTGCGACTCCGACAAGAGTTCTGACCTTGAAATCCCAAGTGCACTTTGAAGCACTCCACCAGTTCAGTACTGCTCTTGTCAGACTCATGGTGGAGGTCTAAAGGTGGAGTCGGCGATTGCAATCCGATACATGTCGCCTCACCATCAGCTAGCTGTCCGCTACGTGTGCTGAAGAAGTCTGGTGTTCATAAACAGGCCTGGTCTGAACGATCCTTCAAAATAAGAGCGCTCATATTTGGTTTTATCTGGTTTTCTCGTCCAGTTTATTCTGGGAACTGGAAGAATGTCTCCAGCTGTGTTGATCAGCGGGGGGGAAATAATCTGACGTGATGACACAGCGAAGTTTTGTGTCCGAAGAAGCACGAATATCAGGCAGTATGACATCCCACCACCGGGTCACAGCACCCACAGGAACACCACCCGTTTCCTTCACCCTCCTCCGCCTGTTGCTCGGCTTCCTCTTCCCCTCTCCAAATTCTGGGAGCTCATCCTCAGTATAATCCAGCTCAAGGAAAACGAGTGCCCACCACATTGTAATGCATCATCCAGATTGTGGGATCAGATAAACATGAAGTTGGAAGTGAGTTATTTCTTATAGCAGCCGACTGTCCCTCCACTCTGCGACTTCTACCTTCGGAAAACTAACTCTGTCTGTCCGAAATGTAATTGAAATCATTAAAAGTCTGTGCAGGAGGAAAACCTCAGCAGTCTATAGATTATGTAAAATATTATTGTCGATATTCTGCCGCCGCCTCGATTATATGAATAGAAAAAGGAGAGAAGAAGAGAGCTTGAAGTAGTAGTGTTTTATTCATCTTTATGTAAATCCAGTCATTTATGGTTGCCTTAACAAATCAAGAATCAAGTATGTCAACATAGCAGGAGGAGAAAGTGCATACAGGGATTACAAAAGAACAAAAAACAGAACCAAACAGGCCGAGGGAGAAAACTCTCCGTCGCTCAAGTCTACAAATCCTGACAAGGGTAAAATCAGCGTGTTTTTAATTGTCTGAAATCTTTTTATGCCGTAGAAAGTTTAGTTACACTCAAACCCGAATGCTCAGTGAGATATTGTTCATATCCGAGTGACAGGCTGAGGCCCAGAGCTGGTTCACACCATAGAAAAATACCCTGGTTATTTGGATTCCTTAACTGTACACTACTTCATTACTACAGAGTAGATGAAAAAGGATCAACTCGCACCGTGTTTCCAAACTTCCGCCGGGCCGGGCCGACGTTGCTTCTTTACATCCTACACCACTAAGAAAGAGAAATCCCTCGTTGAATTGCTACATCGCTAATGTTACAAGTATATTTGCTCAAAAATCAATATAAGGCTAAGTAAATCCCACATAGTATGTATATATATATAGACATATATATATATATGTAGATCAGACCAAATAATGGAAAGATGGTATTTTGATAAACACAGAAAAGATAAATATTTCTTTAAGTAAATTCTGGGTCGAAAGTCTATTTACTATTTCAAAGGTATTTATTTACCCATTAACCACTTAAGGCATTTGTTTCGTCTTACTTGTCGTCATGATGGTTGTGGTTAATATCTTTAAACTACGACCCCGAAAGGTCTTCAGGTAAAGGCAACTTCTATTTCAAGCAAGGATTAATTTCTGTAATAACTCAAGGAGAAGCTCAGTCAACCCAAAGAAATGTATGCGTGGCTTTAGCCCCGCCCCCAAAACAAGAACAAGGAATACAGATGTTAACTTCAGATCGTGTGAAGACAAAAATCACTTTGGCTGAAAACACAAGATGAAGATCTAAACTCTAAACATGCGGTTTTCCTGCAATACAATGCAGCTTGTTTTTTTTTTTCTCTCTGTTGTACTGACTCTGAGCCGAATGTTTCTGCTGTACCAGGAGAATGTGCAGATCAAGTCACAGCGAGGAGCTCCGGTCCTTCACATGGAGCCCCGACAACAATCTCAACACACGGAGGATCCACAAAGGCTTTAACACTGTACCAAGGAAGTCAAAATGTTCTACGACGGGTCAAAATAAACAGCACGGATAATCCAAAAGTGTCTCATGTGAGGTCCGAGGCTGCAGCGGTGCAGCTCTGCTGCTGCAGGCGATGACAGGGTGGAGGAAGACTCCGCCTCCGTGGACCCACATGGCAGCCGGCCTCCTCCCAAACTGGTTTTCCAGCTGGAAAAACTTTTCAGCCAGAATCAGTTATTAATCTTATTTTGCTGAATCTGGTCGGATCATCACGGATGAAGCGTTTGTGTGTGGACCAGACCTCCACCTTCGTCACTCGTCTTCACCTCCACTCCAAGTGTACGTGGAGGATTTTTTCACTCTAACTACAGTCGATATCAAGAACAACAGAAAAGGATGTGAACTTGTAGCCCATGCTGCTGCTGCTGCTGACTCATTGAAGATGGATGATGAGGAGGATGATGAGGATGATGATGATGAGTGAATTGAACGTAACCTATATCTGGCCGCTGTGTCAAGTGTCAGTTATAAATGATCAGCAGGCCGTTATTCTATCCTACGTATTGAAAAACAGGAGATGTTGCTCCAAATGGACCTTTATCCCTGTGTGTGTGTGTGTGTGTGTGTGTGTGTGTGTGTGTGCGTGTGTGTGTGTGTGTGTGTTCACATGCATGTTTGAGCAGTGAATTAGAAGCAAACATGTCTCAGCTGAAAATATTGTGTATGTGTGTCTGTACACAATTATGGCCTTGTGTGTGTGTGTGTGTGTGTGTGTGTGTGTGTTTGTGTGTGTGTCTCTGTGTGTAATCCAGCGGCAGCTACGAGGCGTTTGATGTGTTGGGGCTCCAGCCCATTTGATAAGCTCTCTCCAGGGTTCTCTTGCAGTCCTGCATCACCGTGCTGAACACGATGTGAGGGTACTGGACCACCAGCCGCTCCACCGTCTCCTCGTTTACCTGCAGACACACACGGGAAGGAACACGCAGGGTCAACGTCAGGATCCGACCATCACATCTACCTCAATGACAACAAATGGAAGGAGAACTATCAGTGAATGTTGGCACAACTTAAAGGTTCAGTGACTCAGTTTCGGGGGTTTCTGACCACATCACACAGGTTCTGCTGCTTTCCAAGCTCAACATTTAATCACGTTCTCCATTTCTTTCCTCATCTCTGCTCACATTTGACCTCTTCTTACTCCGGGATGACCAGGTAACGAGGTTCAATCTCGTTGCTTGCAATTGCAGTATTAGTCCATTTGCAAGATCAATCACTCTGTATGTGATTGATTTGTGTCTGAGTCCAGCTGTTTTTAAACACACTCAACATATAAGATCTGTGGAAGTGGCCATTCATCAGTGCAGACTTTGAGTGTCCAATATATTTTAAAAAGCTAATCAGCTTAAATAAACTACATGCAAAAGAAATCTTGCTCTTATAAATACAGATTCTCAGATGACTTCATCCAAGTCCCCACCTGGCCCCTTGAAGCCTTATTAAGATGGACAGACGCATAGAAAACCACTCAATGACTGAACGAGACAAATACAAATGATACCCAGTTGCCTAAGAATATATGCACACACACACACACACACACACACACTCACACTCACACACACACACACAACTCGACTGCCGCAAACGGTTTAGCACCAGAGGACAGCTGAGCTCACCAGGCTAATGAGGCCTTCATGTTCTCGGAGGATGAGAAAGACAAGCAGTTAATAGCCACTCCGGCGCTTCTGTGCCAGTCTAACAACGTGTCAGACCGTCACTGGAAGCCAAAGAGTGAGAGAGAGCCCGAGCATCTGACGAAGAGCAGAGGCAGACTAACCCCAGAGACCTCCAGGGGTTAACCGCAACCCACCCAGAACCGAACCCCCTGCCCACCCGTGAGCGTGACACTTTCCAGGGGAAGTGATGTATAAACACTCACACACATGTTGAACACACAGTCGTCCCTTGTTGCCAAAGCGGTGACAAAGTGGTTCACAGTTTCCCCTGAGCTCATCGTAAGAAAGCCGCTGGATTCAGTGTTTTCAAGTCTTTTACTAGAAAGATGCTACATGGTTGCTGTCCAGTTTCCCACCAGGTGTGTTGCAGTTCTGCAGCTCGCCGACGAAGACGATCACCTGTCGCCCTCACAGGAGGACCGAAGCAGCAGCAGAAGCCGAGCTGAGGCCTTCAAGTGCCGTGCGACTTTCCAGAGAGGCGCCACCGTTTGTTGTGGCATTTAGCCGAGCCTCATTAGCCGGTAAAGTGACAAACTCTTGATTGCCTTCATAACATATTATTCTATATTCTCGAAAAGAGAATCAAACAACCCCCAGCTTGTTAATCAGTGCTTAATTACAATTAAAAGCGATCTAAAGAATAGACCTGTCAAATTGATGGGAGGCCATAACATTCATTAATGTTAATTGTCATGCAGCACCACTTTCAGCAAACATGACACACACACACACACACACAAAAGCTCCCAATCAAAACGCTGAATCATTTCCTAATTGCTGGTTGCAGAAACAATGAATGTTTCTGAGCAGCGGATGGAAATCATGAAATGACGCTGCTGAACTTGACAATAAAAAAACAAGTCGTTTTCTGCTTGTTTCAGATTTATAATGTAATTAGCGTCATGTAAAACTGGTGTTTGGTAATTGCAAATCAAACATCTTATAATGACGGACGTACGAGCTGATGAAGATTAAAGAATAAGGAATAATTTGACTGTCAATCAATCCCATTTTTTAAATGAGCGTGCAGCACCGGAAGCTGGGAGGAACCGGCCTCAGGCAGGGAGTGTTTAAAACAACAGATAAATAACAAATCAGTTGACAAGTGTTTATAGATAAAAACTGGAAAAGCAGAAAGAGTTTTCAGCTTTAAAAAACCCCCAGAAAGCCTCTCCGAGTGAGTTAAAAGCTCCAATCCCTCTTCCCAGAGCTCGGCTACGTGTCCTCCGCGTGGCTCTGCTTTATGTTGAGCGAGATGTAATGACATCACCACACCTGCTTGGTATTTGCAGATCAGAGCTGATGCGGGACATGAAGGTCTCCGCTGTGCTGGCGGACAGAAAAGCTCCTCTGGTTACAGCAGTTGTGCCACTGACTTCTTCAAACCGGTGATTCAGCTGTTTTTCCTTGTAACCGGGCAAATCTGTGCTTAATGAATCGTTGCTAGGCAACACAAGCTTGGAAAGAAAAAAAAATACCGGGGGCCTTCAGCGACTGGCTTCAGACATTGATATATACTGACATAGTATTTTTACTGTGTACAGTCCTGGTCCGGTTTACTGTACTGCAGCCCCGCCTCCCGACCCGCTGCCAAGTCTGTAGGAGAGACATATGATGGAGCAGATTGCGCTGATGATTCTAATCTTTGAGGAGCATCTGGGAGCGCAGCCACAGCTATCTGGAGCGAGGCCTATACTTATGATATTTTCCCCCATTTGAACTTCAAAAGATGCTGCCCTGTAGATCTAAGTGCGCTGTAATGCAGCCTGACGGGTAATGTGCCGTTGTCAGGGTTTACAAGAAGACAAGGGAAAGGGGGAAACAAAAAGATGGACGTCTGATAAAAAAAAAAAAAAAAAAAAAAACGCCTTTATCTTCTGTACTTTCAAGATAACGGACGGTAAGCTCTGGAGGTGACCTCTGACCTCTGATGCAAACGCACTCCATCACCACGTAAAAATTTACATTTACCTCTAATGCCGGGCGTTCCCCGAGCAGGCGGCGCAGTAAAACATGTCGTAAAGATGACTAATGCAGCAGCGGTTCGACATCCTCAGTGGGAAAAAAGAAGAGCAGGGCCGTAAATCGATAATCAGATACACAAACACGGAGATGCATATGATATTAGTCGGGAGTGGTGAGAACCCCCTCTGAGTGCTCCTACCAATCAACGGAGGGAAATGGAAGAGAGAGAGAGAGAGTTTAGGGACCTGAAGGCTCGACGCTATCGGAATATATCAAACCCACTGAGTGTACCGTCACAACAATGATCTTAAAGAAGTAATAAAACAGACTGTTCTTGGTGCAGATATCAGAAGACAAAGATAAGTTCAGCGCTGCTTCTCATCTGCCTAATCGTGTCTCCAAACTTATTCCTCTGTGTTTTCATTAAATTCAGTGAAAGGTCTGCGGGGTAACTTTTCCCTTTTTCTTGTTTTGTCATCTCGTTTTCATCCTATTTTCTGGAGCCATCTGGCAGCCATAAAGAGAGAGAGAGAGAGAGAGAGAGAAATCACCCCATGTCGAGAGTGTATCAGTCAACCAGTAAATACATTTGGGGGTAAATGTTTAAAGAGGCAGTTTAGGCAGCAGAAGAATGCAGTGCATCAGGTCTTTGTAAAGGCAGCTTAAACAAGTCTGGATTTAAACAGGCCAGATTTATAGTCTCCTTTATGCCGCTCAGAGGAAAAGCCCCAGTTGTAAAGTTTCTAAATGAGTGACTGGACAACTGAGAGTTATCCCTACTTGATAAGAAGGGGAGGAAGAAGAGGGCAAGGGTGGATTGAAGAGGGAGAAAATAAAGCAGTAGTATAGAGAGACAAAATAAACTACTTGTGAAGGTTTAAATTTTTCCAAATGAGGTATCGATGGCTCGGAAGCCGAGGAAAGTCTGAGCTCAGGCGGTCAGATTCTGTCTCAGAAGGCTCGGCAGCCCTCGCAGAGATCTGCAGTGCGTGGCTCCGAACGGGCTCTTAAAAACCAGGTCAGGCACTGCTAGCGACATCTGAGGTCTGGTACCGCTCACACACCCTCATCCCTGCACAGCATCAGACGGCAGCAGAACTGAGAGGCAGTGAACGCACACACACACACACACTGAGCAGGGTCAGAGACAGAGGGACTGGAGGCCGGGTTTGTAAACCCTACACTCCATCACGCGTGACAAAGGTAACTAAAGGAATGTAGTCGGGGCTCGAGTCAATCCTTCTCTCCGTGCTGGCTCTTATCTCTGCAGGCTGCAGGTAAACATTCCATAACTCACCAGGCTTTTTATTTGTTGGTCTCAGACTAGCAAACACGGTACAACAATCCCACCGTTCTACAGATGAACGTCGGCGGAATTAAACACGTCTTTCTCACGGTGCCGCCGAATCGATTTGATGTTTAGGTTGCAATCTTTACTTGCGCATTGCAAAGTTCAGTTTAAGGGCTGTGACGGGGAAACGTTGATTAACTCCAGACGACTTCACCAAATGAATTAGCTGGTCTGAAAACTTCGTCGGATACAGTCCAGTCACAGTTTCCGAAGAGCCTTGGCATCTTCAGTTGGCCTGTTTTGTCGAACCAACAGATCAAACCAAAGGGTTCGTGGTTTACGGTCAGACAAGAAAAAGGGCTAAATCCAGTATTTCACTCCTGTCAGTGCCTGTAGTTTGTAATGTAGGCGAGTCGGGATCAGGTTGGTTCCAAAACATCATTAAATCCTAAAAGTAAAACCTCCCGACCTACAAATAACAAAACTTACTACACAGACGGTCGAACAAGAGGAGGAAATTGTGTGGAGAGACACGAGGATGAGGAGTTCCTGTTTTACCGAAGGGACTAATGGCGGTCGTATAGATTGTCAATAGAGTCTGTGGGAGTCCAATAAGATAATAACACACCTGTTGAATGCTCTGCACACTTAGACCGTCCCCTCCTTTTCAAATGTTCATATGGCAAGGAGCACAATGTAGTGCGACACAGAACACACACACACACACACACACACACACACACGCACGCACGCACAGACACAAGCACACGCACACAGATTCCAGAGGAGCTTACTGAGGTCAGACACAAGCAGAATTCCTCACGGATAATCACAACACAGAGCTACTGTGCTTAATTTTTGCCTCGCGCAACTCCCCTGTTCTTCAGAATAAATAGAACAAGGACAGATTGACCCTGTCCCGACAAAAACAAACTAATTCATAGTGACTCTGTAGAGCGCAGAGAGCCGAACTGGTCGGGCTGACAACAAGGTGCTGAGCAGCAGTCGCTGATCTCATTATCAAATATAGAGCTAACGTGTGGACGCCATCGACAGAGATCCTTCACATTATCCTAATGACATTTATATTAAAACGCTTAATGAGAATCACTGTGTTCACAGATTCTTCCTTATTTTGTTTCTCATTAACCCTAAATTGACCTTTATGTAATTATATTTCTTTCACGTTAAAACTTTTATTTTGATAATCCGCCACTTTCCATGTGGGCAGTGTTGTTGTGAAATAAATGCAGCAAACATTCCCCCGTGTCCCAGGTCACAAGATCTTTCCTCTCCCGAACCCGTTCATGTATCTGTTGCTGCTTTGTTTGCCGCCAATTAGAATGCTGGACATCCAACAAAGGGCTTAACGCCTCCATCGACCACCCACCTCCCTCCGAAAATTTTCCAAGCTCCTCAGGATGTATTAAATTTGTACGAGCGTTGCATTCAGAGGAGTGCTGCATCGTCATTAGCATTTGATAGCTAATTCATCACCGCCTCAGTCAGACGCTGCACCTTTTATGCTACTCCGGTGCCGTCACCACCTGCTGCCTCGGTCTGCCCGAACAATCCCACACAAGACAATTCAAGGCAAACTTAAGTTTTCTGGTCCTGATTGGCAAGTGCGAGTATCCAGACCACACTGGGCCTTGTCTACCGTCTGCCCACGACTCCGTGAGATTATGTTGACCTCCGTGGTGATGAGCAAACAGCCCTGGATGAGGGAGGAAGAAGAGGAGCAGGAGGAGGAGAAAACGGGAGGAGGCCGTAAGAGTGTGTGTGTGTGTGTGTGTGTGTGTGCGTGTGTGTGTGTGTGTGGGGAGGGGGGGGGGGGGGGGGGGGG
>CAAKHC010009798.1:12437-25020 GCA_901007825.1 Macroramphosus scolopax | reverse complement strand
GAATCCTCGGCTGTCTGCAACCAATAAAACAACCAGGAACCGCTCTGATAATCTTCTTCATCCTCACTGTAGGTGAGACATTTTCTCTGTGTTTCTTTTGTGGACAGAAAGTTGTGCCACTCACACACTTTGTACTGAGCACACTCTGAATCTGAGAAGGGATGCACTGATTTTTTTTTTAAAAGCTGTGTGTTGGTGCTGTTTGCGTGGTTGCATGTCGGGTTCCTGTATTAAACCCCCAGATGGGAAGAACAAGGTGCTAAATGTACATAAATATCCATCATCAACTCATCAGGGAAACATTTAATCTGAAGGCCTAACTGCCATTTCTACAACACAGAATATAGAGGATGAGAATATTTGGATACATGTGTTATAAGATATATTTGTGGAGGATGGAGATCCGAGAGCTGGAGGTGTTGCCAAGTGACACCTGAACCGTGCGACCTCCTCGTCACCATGGTGACCTGGAAGAGGTTCGGGGGCCACAAGATTAGGAAAAGGTCAGGACATGATACGATAGTGCAACAAAGGTCGAGGCCTGTAGCAGCATAATGGTTCAAGGTGCCTCAAGAATTAGAGCAGATTGCCATGTTCTCAAGGCTGCAATAGGAACTTGTTTGAGACAGATTCGTCCCAGATTTTGTGTTTGTCTTTCCTATTCTAACATTTCCAGTAGTCATGAGGCTGCCTGGTCTCTTCTACTGCCCCTGCAGATGTGACCTACACATGTTCCTCATCCATCCCCAGCCTGTCTGCGCCCGGTCTGGCTGCTTATCATGCAGCAATCCATACTGTGGCTTCTCATTTTGCAGGCTCCGTGTTTTGTGTGGTCCCTCTTTTGCTTCCCATGGATCTCTCTGCAGGGAGCTGAGCTGACGGACCGCTGTGATTGATGTATTGGAGGACGTCTCATCAGCTATTGTTTTCTGCGCTACTGTTCGGTTGCCTCACTCCACCAGACTCCTCTGCTCCTCCTGGGTGGATCCGGTGTCAGATTCACTGTACTGCAGGGAGGAACGGGTCTGGAGCTGGAGGGACTGAAGCCCAGTGTGAAACACATTCTATTGTCTTGAATAAAGATTGTTATATTTGTCCAACTTTACTTTGGACGACTTTCCCAAGTTCAACATAGGCATGACTCCATGCGCGCGCTCTCCTTAAGACCATGAATAGTTTCTATAAGTTGGGTGTGTACCCGAAAAACTTTCCCACAGAACTTTTCTGCTTGTCAGTATTCACTTTCCTGTCTACCCCCTTCACCCTTTGATAATCCAGGCCAAAACACTTCTAATTCACAGGAGAATTCGCAAGAATCCGCAAAAAACTCCTCTCTGGCAGTGGATGTGTTGCTGCCCAACTGCTCGCCCGCTTGATGAAGTGGGCAAGGCTGCAAGCTCGGAGAGGCTTGATGCCCGATCGTGGCGCAGACCATTAAAGATGAAGGACTAGTGTGTGGTCAGAGGTGGAGGGGAAAAACCAAGCCAAGTCTGCGGACGGTTGGCGCTTGCATCCTCCCTCATAGCATCACAAACCAGGCCCGACACTTCCCCCAGTAATGAGCAGGGGGCCCCGGACTACGGGGTCAATTATTCATACGCAGTCAGCTAGGAGAGATGTTGATAGAGAGAGGTGTTGAAGCCTCATCGAATCTTACAATTCTACTCCGCTCTGCAGTGATTTCGGTTGCAGCGCTGCCTCCTTCCACACAACTAAATCCGAGTCCAAGTCTTGTCTGGATGGAGTGTAACTTTAAAAGGCATACATGAGTGGCCATCCTGCAGCAGCAGCCCGGGCTGCTCAGTTATTCTCTGGCCTCACAATTACTATGTTGAATTGACAGACATTGATCGTCAACAGACTACAGCCGGACTCAAGTAATGTCATTATGCATACGGTCGACCAAGTCAGGTCGGTTATCAAAGAGAATTACTCAACATGGGGAGTTTCGGTGTCAAGTAGTGGTCTTGTTTGTTTGGGCTACATGTGGATTATATTACTGCATTAGCATGATACATACTGGAGGAGGAGGTGAAGTAAAGGAGAGGAAACGCTCCTTGAAGAGAATCACAGGGGATCCTGGTGGAAGTTCTTCCATTGTTGTCAGAAACCCAAAAAAAAAGCTATCGAGATGCAACGAGACAGGACGGAACACGGTGATGGAAGAACTCCGGGGGAAAGGAGGATGACTCCTCCTTTTCAAGGCCGTAGGAATTACCATGTCCCCGTGTTTAACGGCAACATCTCTGACGTGGAGGTAATCCGTTTAGCTGACAGATTGCTGAGCTTTTCACAAGGTGCATTTCACCAGCCTGCATTTATAATAGTTCACAGGCACGGGGGGGGAGGAGCAAGTGTAGGTCTTACCTGGTATACAGACACAGATGATGAGCGTGCAGTGACACATGAGAATGAAATACAACCCGTCAAGGGTGCAAATGAATGTAAAAAGTCTGTTTAATTTTCAATGCATGTGACATAGAAACTTATCTGACACTGTTTCCTGCAGCAAGAAGGTCCTGGATACGAACCCCGGTCACCTCAGGTCATCTCAGGTCACCTCAGGTCATCTCAGGTCCTCTCGGCGTGGAGTTGCATGCCCTCCAATCTTATGGAAAGATTTTTGGATGAACTTACAATGGATCTACAATTGTGAAACATTACTTTAAGAGGACATTTTCATGGCGTAATAATTGCTCATGCATACTTTATGCAAAGTTTGAGTGGATGTGCACATGCAATTATGAATGCATAATAATGGTCCGAATCATATCATCAAAATAAGAATAACATTATAGATCATCTCCACTCAAACACGGGAGCATCACAACTTAATGGTATTGTACATCTCTTCCTACACACCGGGCAGCCTGTACACATCCTGCTGCGTGACCATGGAGACAGATCACATAACGGCCTCCATCAAGATGCACCGTGGAGTAAAAACACGTGGAAGGAGGATTCCTCTCTTTATTAGCTGTCATCATTCCCGTGAATATATGGGCAAATAAATGGGGAATATCACGCAGGGAGCAAATGTGTCCCCTATGAAGGCTTGCAAACGGGAGGGAGGAGGGAGGTGAGACAAAGTGCATTGTGTGTGTGTGTGTGTTTGAAACAGATTGGTGGGGGGTTCGGGGATGAAAAATCATCACGGGTCCAAATGCAGATATTGTGGCGGCCTCACACTCCTGCCAGTGTCACCCTCCATTCGTCACTGTCCGCCAGCCTGCCTCTCATTAAGTGGCCCCGCTCCGGCGACAACTTAATTTCCTTAAGAGGACCAGACACCTGATTCAATTGTGCGCCCATTACAGATTTGTTTTCTGCTCCGAGGCCTCGGCCCGGAACGACATGACTCTGAACAGAAATACACTCCCACTATATTAAATGTTGTGGACGTAATTCCCAGACACATGATTCATGTGTCCCTCTCGGTCTCCATCCCTCACGACGCCCTCAGCTCAGACGGAGGTGCAGCTCCAGTCAGCTGGGCTCTGTGCCTGCTCACACACCAGCAGGTTGGGGATCTTATATCATCCATTATATCTTTTATTTCAGAATAGATCTCATGGCTTTCAGTTTTCAATGTCATGATGAGACGTCCTTTTTAAGTTTCCAACACTTTAAAACCCAACTTTTTTTTCCTCACCACATCATTAAGCTCATTGGTTTGTTATCGTCTCATCAGAACACCCAGAGAACTTCAATTATTCAGAAACATTTTCTACATGACTGCTCATTCAGTCTTCTGTCTTTGAAGATCAGACGGCGTAAGATGTTTCTGTCTGTCCGCCGGCGCAGGTGAGACTCCCATTGTCCACTTGACTCGGGGTCTCCACAGGTTTACCTTTCACCTACAGCTGTCAGTCAAACCGCCTCTCCTCTGGTTAAAGGCTTCAACTGATTGTCGCTGTAATTCTTCTGTCAGAGCTTTTATCTGCAAGGTGTGAGTATGTTTGATACCAGATGCTCACCGGAAAGCACACGGAGGCCTCATGTATTCATTTATTTATAGTTCGCTTTCCGTTGTTCTTTTTTTTTTAGATATTTCATACATTTGTGTCTATTTAAATGTTGCTTAAGAGTCCGTCAACAGGTTTCATGGCCCTTAACGGTGGAACAACCTCCCTTTGTTTTAACTTAAAGACTTACGTTTTCATTTGGCTTTCGATTTAACTTTAATCACATCATTGTATTATTGTATTATTATAGGTGGGGGATTAGCTCAAATGGTAGAGCGCTCGCTTAGCATGCGAGAAGTAGCGGGATCGATGCCCGCATCCTCCACTGTGTCTTTAATTCCGTTGTTGCAGGTGTTCTCCTTCATACCTACTGACTCATGCATATCACCACGGTGGTTATTATAACATATAGTCTACAAAATTTCGTTCATATGTGCACTTTGTGATTGTGTGAATGACAATAAAGTCTTTGAAACTTGTATAATAACTTCTAAAATTAAAAAAAAATCTAATCATAATAGCTATGATTATAATCCTATAATCTAAGCTAAGTGGTTATTTTTTCTTTACATGAGAAATATTTTCTTTTCATTCCCGATTATTATTATTATTCACTCTCAAGAGTTCCATACAAAAACAGAGTAACAAACTCGTATACCAGCACGTTGCACATTTCTAAAATTATTTCTCTGCCTCGGTTTCCTTCTTTTTTTCCATCTGGTCTGGAGGAGCTCGGCAGCGTGTGTGGAGGAGTGTCTCCTGTTCCCCCTGTCCGCTCCCTCTCCAGGAGCATCAAAAGGAGGAGGACCCACGCAGGGTGTTTGAAGAGCCCACCGACACTCCCCTATGGGTGGTGAACTGGCAGATGCTCAAACCACACAACTCTATCTAGGCGGGAGGAGCATCCTTCTCATCTGCTTTTGTACCCCTGCCATTGGTTTTCCTTGCAGCCGTGAGCCAGATATTAACCGTATTGTCATTTGTGGACTTGTATTCTTGCACGTATGAGGATGTGTTTCAAGTGCATCCTCCAGTCTTCGGGTTGTGGATCTCAAACCGAAGTTTCCATATGTCATACGGGCTTTCTCGGCTCCCTACAATCTCAACTGCGATGCTGTTTGCTGCCTCCACAACAAGGTACACTGTGTTGTCAGCTGCTCCGTCATGGCGCCACACAGCTGTGGTCCCTGCCATGCTGATTGTCTGGCCTTTAGCTTCCTGGGTGGCAGCGTTGAAGCTTTGACTCGCCCCGTCTCGCTGTACTCTACCTGCTCATCCAGTCTGCCTCTATCAGCTCGACAGCACTCACCTCCTCCGACAGGCCTCCCAGAACGTCGGCTCCTTGAAAGACAAGCCCTTCTCCCTCCCTCCCTTTAATTCTTCATCTTTCTTTTTTTTTCTCCCCAATTTTTTTTCGCCCATGCCTTTCTGTTTCTCTCTCGCTCCGCCTGTCCATCTATCACAGCCATCTCCTCTCGCAGCTCCTGCACTCTCATGTCATCCAGAGGTGAGGGAGGTGTCTCATATTAAAGGAGAACCTGCAGCTTTGTTTCATATTACACCCACACAGAGAACTGTAGCTGTCTGTGGTGATCAACCTCTGCTGACGTCTCCCACAGAAGCTTTCTGCACCACAAATACCTTTCTGTTCCTCACCGGCAGACCGTCCGTACACTCGATGAAGCTCTGTATTCCACATAATTAGAATAGTAGCATCAACATTTTGGATTTTGGATGAGGACGTCTGTGTCAGAAGGCCGGTCGGGGTCGTGGGTTGGACAACAAACACGTGACTTTGGTCTGATTCCTGATTTCCCTTTGAATTCCTGAAGAACTCTTCAACTTGTGTCCCACACACATACAAAAAGAAACTACCATCTTGCAGTGCCGCCGCAGGCTGATCGCCACGAGTCGCGTTCCTCCTTTGAAACACGAGGACCTCACAAGCTTCCTTTATATGCAACACATGTGTGTGTGAACGGGCCCTTAATCAGCTGAGCGATGCACCACAAATACGGACACATTGCATCATGTTTGGTTTCTAATTCTGCAGGGAAACAAACAAATAAAAACTGCAGCTCTTTTTTTTTTTTTCCTTCCTTCTTCATTTACAGTGATTCCACTTCCCCCCCCGAGCAGGCTCTTACAACTCCACGGTCATATTTCATTAAAGAACCGTTTAAAATGCAACATTCTTAATGGGCTCATTGTAACTTTGTGTGTGTGTGTGGTGTGTGTGTGTGTGTGTGCGCGCCCGTCATACTAATGTGCGTGGCTCCTGCTTTTGTTCGATCCCTTCATGTCGTGATCAAAAAGGGACACGCTGAAGGGGGCTGGCCCGCTGAAAGGAGGGAGAGGGTCTCTACACATGTAATCCTTGTCAATGAATTTAGGCAATCTTTTTTTTTTTTTTTTTTTTTTTTTATTATTAATGAATATTTCAGTAGTTATTGCAGGGAGCTTCTCATGTGAGTCCCTCTCTTCACTGCTCCCTTTGCTCATAAGTGAATCACTCGTCTAATGATTTAATTAATAGCATTGTGTCCACAGATGAAAAGCTTATATTTAATCAGCAAAATGGAGTGAACTGAGATCAGGGGCCTTGACTGTCATCAAAACGTGCTTGAGGTCCCACTTGCTCACTAAGCCACTCTAAGCCCTGGGACACCCATACTTAATTGAGAGTTAATAAATAAATGTGGTTAGACTAATCCCTGGATCCAACCCCTCAGAGCTCCCGATGTAGCTGTGTGTGTGTGTTCTGAGTGTGTGTGTGCATGCACACATACCCTGGCCAAGCTCTCTATGCCACTACAACTGAGCCAAGCCAGAATCTACTGTATAGCGCCAGATACTGGTTTATTTACCTGAGATGCCCCATGTGTGCCTGCAAGTGCCATATGTTAGATCCCAGGATGATTGGTCCCAGAATGCACCATGTCACACTCTGTATGTTCAGCAGCCAAATTATTAATTTAAGGTTTTATACTGGATAATACAAATATTTGGCTTGATTTGAAGAAAAAAAAAAAAAGTAATGTTACAAAAAGTGTTAATAGGAAAACAAACAGCGTGAATAGGAAGGAGAGTGTTGCATGTCTGCAGAACAAAATACATCAACATCTGATGAGACAGAGGAAGTTGATGCCATGTGGTACCTTCATCCCTTAAAAACATGTTTCAGTTTTCTTTTTTGAAAGTGAATCCCATAATTTCCGCAGTAACTATGTCATGAAGCACAGTTTTATCCACTTGAATTAAAGTTACTTGAGTGCTCATTGAAAAAGGGCCCAACAATAGTCGGCAACAAGAAGGATTTTTAAATTAATTCATAATAATGCAAATCACTCAACACTCTTTTTTTACCAAGAACAAACCAGATGTTCCACTAAATGACATCAACAGGATCCTTCAAGTATCTTCATGGGTTCAAGCCGTCATTCATCTTGTTACCTGAACCTCCACATGTCAGGTCAGAAAGAAAAACTTACATGCTGACGGATAAAGTTTGCTGAGGTGGTCGGAGTTTATTCTAAATTTGGGTCCCCCGAATTCCTTCGAGTAATTTCGTCCTCACTATACAAATTCACATTTGCTATGAAAGTGAAGGAAAAGAGAAATAAGAGATAGAGAGAGAGAGAGAGAAGTGTGTGTTTAGCTAAGCAGGGGCAGCCCCTGGTCCATTGCCCATCATTTATTGATAAAGGCCCGTGGAAAAAAAAAAAAAAAAAAAGCTAATGAAATTATCAACGTTGTTGAATTAATGATGAATGGAATAAGAAAAGGCTGGGCTCTCTGTGGAGCTGGAGAGGAGCGCTGCTTCATTAGCCATGCAGTCTCATCACATCCTCTTTTGGAGCTGCAGACACTGGGGCTCTCCACTCTCTCCTCTCCTCACCATCAGGACCTGCCACTGGAAACCATTAAAAAAAAACCAACCTCCTTCCCACCACCCCACCTCTCTGAGTTCCTCCTCTTCTTTTTTTTGGGGGGTCTTTCCTACTACTTCACCTGCTACCCCCACCCTCAAACTCTTTGGTGGCTCTGCCAATTTAAGATTTCTTTTCCATTTGTTGAAGATGAAGAGAGGAAACACCCGAGCTGATCCTGGAAACCTTCGAGGGCAGAGAGCACGCCTCCTTCCCTGCCCCTCGTTGTTTTTTTCCTCCTCTTCCTCCCTCCTGACTGGCTCTCTGTGGATATAATGGCGGATTTTGCACATGCAAATGATATGATGGGGCGTGGGGGGGCTGCGTTTGGATTCCTTGCCCCCTCCTCCTCCTCCATCTCCTCCTCCTCCTCGTCTTCTTCCTTTTTTTTTTTTCCCTGGATGGGCTCGCGAGCCGAAGCACACTGAGAAATCACAGGCATGGGGTCTCATTAGGTAAGCAGAGGCCAGGGCAGCAGGGCTTCACCCAGACACTGATTATGCTGAGAGCAATATCTGGAGGATCACTCCAGCTATACCTGATTAAAGCTGCTCTCTTATAGCTGCGGCTCTCCTTGATTCATGGAATTGATTTCATCTTGTCAGTTGTGTGGATTGTGTTTGAGGTCTGACATCCTTTTTACCTCATTTATCTACTGTTTGCATGTTTCTTTTTATTCCTAATTGAACTCTCTCCTGCTCCTCTTGCATCCCGGCCGCCTGGCGAGGCCTTCTTGTCTCATTTATCTGCAGTCGAGTTAAAGGAACCTGCCAACTTGATAGATACCGCAATTATCTGTCAGCGCTTTATTTATTTGAAATCAGTTTACAAAGGACTGAGTGACTTTCGGAGCTTCATAAAACCCCGAATAGATCACCCCTTTTTTTTTTTTGCATGCAGCCCACTCAAAAGAATTGATGACACCGAGCACCATGCGCGGCAGTCGGCAGTCGGCGGTGACACACGTGATGCACCGTGGCGTCCTCTGCATGGTAATCTGATCTGAGAGGGGATTCAATTATTTAATCACCAACACGACAGACTATCATTAAAACAAATTGTGTACGTCGACGTGAGCGCAGTCGGAGGGAGCGCGAGGTCACAGGTGTGATGTTATGTTTTGAAGTGTTGATCCCTCACACACACACACACACACACACACACACCTCCCACTCTGCGCGCCGCTTCTTTTCTTATGAATTGGCTGAATTGATCCTCATACAAATTAGGTCCGTCCTCAAAGGGCTCCATCAATACATTGACTCCTTTTATGAGGGTCATCAAACAGCCATTACTGGGCATCAGGGGGTCCCGTTTGGGGAGAGACTGCCCAGGGTGACTGATGAGCCGGATGGGGATGGGAGCTCGTCTGGGGGGCCTCGGAGCGCCGGGGCCTGTAGCAAAGAAAAGAGAGAGAGAGAGAGAGGGAGAGGAGGGGGGCTTATTGAGTGCTGGATTCATTAGTTAAGCAAATCCTAATTAATTTACGGCGCAACATAGCTGCTAATACCGGAAATAAAAAATTGGATTGTTTCATGTCTGGAAGGAAAACTTACAACCACAACAACAAAACAATAATCGGTCATGAAAAAAAGAAAACAGTCTTTTAAAATGTCTTTAATTGGAGATATTTTAAATGTTTGTTACAGGGGGAGTTTATTGTTGTCCAATAACAAACACCTTGATGGGGAAAGGAATTGTCCTAAATTGCATCATGTCATGATTGATGAATCCGGCCTGGAACGTCCTCCTGGTGCCTGAACGCCTCTCAGAGCTTTTGTCTTTTTCAGATTCCCAATACAGACCCCCCCTCCTATATTTCCTACATATCCTCCCCCATAAAAAAAACAAACAAAATGCTTAAGCCGTGTGATATTTTACTCATGACAAGACAGAATAATGCCGAAGCTCTAACAATAGACAAGCGGAGTAAAATGCCCCGGAGGATTCGCCGTGGTTGCTCTCAGGTGTTACGAAACAACCTTTTGAAACTGAACACAGACGCAGCAGGGATGTAAACAAACTGTCACCGCTGTCAAACACTTGCTGCAAGAAGCAAAAGTTCAGACTTTCTCAATTACAGTAGCTTTAATATGCACGCGAGCCTCCCTTGACTGATTAAAATGCACCATTTTAGGTCTAATTGTTCAAGAAAAACTCTGTTTTATGTTCCTGCAATGGTAATAACTAATGATAGATGCATAAAATTAGCATACATTTCCCAGACCAAGAGAATATCTGATCATTGTGCCATGGAGAATTGCTCTAAGTTAGGAAGTTAATTTCATTATCTCCTCCTCCTCATTTAAATCCCGCCACTTTACAATAATTGCAAAACAGAATAAAAGATTAGCTTTTGACTGGATGACGGGCGTTAATAAAGTGTGATGGAATGTGAGTGTTGCAGAGTGGGTACCAATTACAGCAGCCAATCTCAGACAGGCGCCCGTTGATGGTGGTGGTTCAATCTCTTCATCTGGCGTGCGGCACCATGAGGGACCCACTGCGGAGACCTCTGCTCCAGCTAGCAGGCTAATTGTCGATTCTGCTTAAGTCGTAAGGAGAAACATTTTACCACGGCTTTGGAGAGGAAGTGCACTATAAAAATGAAAGTAAAAGAAGGGTATTAATGTAGGAATGAAGCCCTAGAAGGAGCGCCGAGATATTGCGTCATTATTTATTTCAGGTAAAAAAAAAAAAAATGGCCGTTTTGGAAATGAATCTGCGAGGCGAAGGGGAGACGTGCACCGAAATCAATGCTCAGATAAATGTGATGACTTTTCCGATGCAATCGAGAATGTAACCGTTTTCCACAGATGTGTTTTTGAAAAGCACGTTTCGGTTAGAGTCTTTTACGTTTACATCGGAGTCGACATCGGTTTCCCTTCCTGACTCTCGTGGGTCGCCCTCATCCCTCATCGTGTCACCGCTGCAGCCACGTTAACCACATCAGTCACGGTGACCCAACGTGTCATCGGTCACCACAAACCATCTGCACAGATGCAATCATGAGACTTTAACTTGCAGGCTGATTGTAATGACTTTAAATGAGGTTCATGAATACAAACTGTATATAGTATTTTTGCAATAGCGAGTATTCACAGCAGAAGGAGAGCGTCTGCAGGATTTACTCACAAACTACGATGCTTCTATTGATCATAATGAGGGAACATGTTACTGTGTTTTTAATACCGACAACAGTGGAGGTCTGTGGCTCCGGGGGTTTGACTGTTCCAGGCCTCGGTTTCACATACTTGTTAGTATTGTCAGTTCATTGTTGTTGTTGTTGACATTACATACATATAAAACATCATTTACACGTGTGTCCTTTTGGTAAAAACAACCTGTAAGACTTGAATTCTCCATTCTGTGTTCAATGCAACAGACTTCAATGGGAAGTTGCAGCCCCGAGCGTCGATATTTATTTCGAAGCAGTACAATCCCGATGTTTTATGTACTTTATATTAATTACATATACGGTTATAAAATGGTAAAAAGGGTTCATTTCTGGAATGTGTCTAGTTTTGAGTTTGAAGAATCAATGTTGCATCAAACAGAAAATAGGATTTTTGTGCCTTTTTTTTAATCAAACAATGAAAAAATATTTTATATTTCATCAATTCAGCTTGAATATGCCTTCTTTTTGTTTTTAAATCCTCTGTTCTGAAGACCCCTCAAGTGTCTTCACCTCTTTAATTGGACATAATCAGAGATGTAAGTAGGACGTGGTGGAAACCTGCCGATCTGTACACACACACACACACACACACACACACACACACACAGACGCACACAAACACAGACATCCCTGCCTCATCAAAAACACTGTGGAGGGTCCTTTGTTGTCGCACTCTTCACACAGATGAGGGGGGTGTATTTAAGCCATTTCTGCTGCCATAAGCACGCAGCGCAGCAGCGCTCTCGGATGACTGTCACTTCCCGCCATTCTCTGCCACTTAACCTACCTTTTTTGTTTGAGAACGTGGCACCTTGTGTTTTTTGATGCCTTGCACTGCGTGGCGGGGGCCCTCGGTAACGTCTCCGGGTTTAATAGTGGCTCGGAGGCCTGCTGTGCCACGAGACGCTCCCCGATTATACACTAAACAGCAAGATGTGCAGTTATTCCACCGACATCAGTGCGGTTGAGGAGCGTCGGTGGACAAACAGACCTGCTTTGAGTTAGCGCCGCTGTTCACCGACTATCTTACAGACAGTGAATGCATCGCTGTCCAACAACAAAAAGCAGCACACACTCCTGAACCCAGACTTCTATATTTCATCTTGTCTCCATCCTCCTGCACATGAGTTTTAGATGACGGAAGGTCTCTCATGATGCTATTAAAGCAGATATCTTCCAAAGTGAAATCATAAAAACTACAGGAGGCAAATAACCTCCTCTTCAAATCTGGTGATCGGAGGAGCTGCCAATAAACCTCACATGTCCGTACGTGCCTTGCCAAAGGTCGAGGCAGGTCACCTCTTAATGCTTCTCTATGTGCTGACATGTATTTAAAGCTGACAGAGGCCTCAACATTTTATTCACTGCTATCTTTACGCTCAGCAACGACACACATGTCAACCAAACAGGCTGTAAGTTCGGAGGTGAGCCACTTGTTTGGAGCTTCAGAAGACCTTTGATTTGATCTGCCACCACTTACATTGCATCACATTCACAGCCAGTGTGGGCAG
>CAAKHC010009797.1:0-12566 GCA_901007825.1 Macroramphosus scolopax | reverse complement strand
TTGGGGGCCGTCTGCTCCCAGCAAATAGTGCAATGCCAAAGTCTCATCGCTCATTTATCAAATATATGTGAACACACAATACGGGCTTTCAATTGGATTCACATGCCTGAGAAAGGTAGTTTCAGTTTATTTATTTATTTATTTCACCGAACACCATTAAAATGTGAAAGATTCTCACAAATCCCCGAAGTGGAGACTGTCCATTACACAAATAAGAAAAATAAAACCAGAGGCAAGCGGAAATATGGAAATGCATGTATTTGCAGTGTTACTGGAAAGTGTATATCTGTGCATGTTCGAGGGAGGACGTGGGGGCTTTGGCCACTGGATTCGGGCGCTAATAGCAGCAGCTGAATGAAACTTCACCTGTTTAGATTTTTCTATTTAAGCGGTGATCGTGGCAGCGGCAGGGGGGGGGGGGAGCTCCCCTCCGCCTGGTCGCCTCATTAAAGAGCCATAAAGCAGTTTGACACTCGCAGGATGCCAATCCATCACAGCAAGGCCACTTCTGATAGGTTGGGGGGGGGTTGGGGTTTGGGGGGACCTCTGGGGGAGGCAGCCGGCAGTGGCTGCGAGGAAGGAAGGGGGAAAAAAAAAAAAAAGTCCATGTCAAACTGAGCTGTCGTCTGGTGAGCCAAGATGCCAACACCCCCGAGGCGGCAGAGCTGGATCCAGATCCAGCCGAATAACGCGTCCCACAAACTCATGAGTGAGGCAATTAGCAGGAGCCCCTGTGGATACACCACCACCGCCACCACCACCGCCACCACCACCGCCACCACCGCCCCCCCCCCCCCCCCTCCACTCTGCCGGTCCAGCTCCCTCAACACAACCATCTTTCCCACCGCAGCCGTCTGCCCGGGAACAGTTGCGTTGCGATCCTGCTCATTACTGTAATAACCTCAGACGGATCATAAAAAAAGGAATAAAACGTCTTTCGGGGGGCCAATTAACAAAATTGAAATCTGCGCTGAGGGAAACTTACAGTGTGTAACCTGTCAATGCATCATCATCGTGTGCAGCACACACAGAGGCTGCAGGATGTGGAGAGATCGACAACAAAACGGTGTTCCCGTCTTTCCAAAGCTAAGAAGTAAAATGCTCTTAGATTTCATGTGGAATATTGTTAACTCAGGTGCTGCAGGAGAACGAACGGGTTAAATTAAATACAAACACGCGTCCCGGAGCCCCGGGGGGGCCGAGAGGTAAATAATCCTCTGCTGCCCGTCCGCAGTGACACTGCTGGACGGGTGACTGCTTAGAAAAACAATGAGTGTCCTTTTCCCCCTGCGGGCCTGCACACATGCTGGGATATTAATAAATGTCCTTCATCATTTCCCGCCGTGGCATCTTGTTAACCTGTGCACTGCAGTTAATCAATCCTGAGGGAAGCAGATTGTGACACCGCAGAGGTGTGTTCACTTAGTAAGCTGCTATATAAACAATGAGACTAAAGGGATGGTTAGATAGTGGGAGGACGTTCTTCTGCAGGTCTGCATGCTTTGTGTCCAGTTTAACAGAAGCAACAGAAGCAGAGGTGTCAGGAACAGCAAGAAAAGGTGTTAAAAAGATGTATTTTGCCACATTTATACGCCGATGTTTCATAAACCAGCTCTTCAGTCTGTTTGATTTGGCTTACGGCTGCTTCACCTTGACAGTTTTTGTTCCTCCGGCTCTTTGTGTCTTATTAGACTCCTAATCCTCGGGCGCTGCTCACGCTCGGACCGCCGCCGCAGCCTTGGAGGGAGTCCTTCCTTCTGAACGAGTCGGCTGGAGGTGAGCGTCAGATGGAATCAGATACAGTATCGTTTACTTCAAAGGAGGAGTGAAATGTGATTGAATCTTTGATGGCGGACCAGAATTCTCTGATTTATAATGCCATGTAATATTCAGTAAACCTTGAGTTCAGACCGCCGACCGTCCAGCAGCACCTGCAACAACTGAAATATTGAGAGGATGTCAAACATCCCCTGATGCAAATGTCAATATTGGTTACAGTGAATGCATCTGACCTTAAACTGTATGATCCCCCACTGCAGAAAACTCCTGTGAAAATCTGACTGGTAGGTTTTTTTTTTGCGTAATCCTGCAAACCGACGTCTGCAGAAACACAATCTCCTCGGTGGGGAAATGCTAATGCTAATGCATGCTAATGCTAATGCATGCTAAGCACCGGTTCAAACACTCCCTCATACATAGCAAAGAAGAGGAAGGTGCCTCCGCTGCTCTCGACCTCGCAGCACCCGGGATTCAGTCGGGACATTAACCCTTAAAGCTCCCGATGACCTGCATGCAACACATCAAAACGTGGTCCTCCACAAACGACACGTATAATCCAGGCGGCAATTATGTTTCCAATCACGGGCGTAAACGGGGAAACTAATTAGTATCATATGAAGGCAGGAGACGGGATTAAAGCAAAGGTTGTTTATTGTGCTTTTCTATCACAGAGGCTGATTATCTCTCTGTCTGGACTCCACCTTCATCTCCGTTTCTTTCAGGGAGAGGCACCGTCGACATGACGATTAACTCAAATATCACACGACGAGGCGCGGTTAAACAAAAGCTCATTGGTGGAAGCGTTATTCCCCACACGAGGCGCGCACCGCTCGCTCCGAGCTGCTCGGAGTTACCGTACTATATGTTCCATCACAAACCTTGTGTCATGGCGCCTCGCTCCGCGGGAAGAGATCTCACAGAATCAGTGATTAGGAAGAGAGGATAGAAAGCGGATGGGTTCCTTCTGACTGAACACACTGTGATATATTCATCAATACCGCTGAAGCCACACAAGCAAGGCCGCGGATAGTTTCGCTGTTCTATTCTTGGCGAGGCAGATAGTGCCCCTCTTGTTAAATTCATCTGTCAATGCCAGTGGAGGAGTAGATAAGAAGTGGAGCGCCCCCCCCACCCCCCCTCTCCACCCCCCCTGCATGGAATCAGTCGCAGCATATCGACCCCCCTCGCCTTCATTTCATCAAGATGGTTAAAAATGATTAGAGTTCCGGACCCGGAGTTCATTCTCGGGGATCGGCTCTCCGTAACAAGAGTTTGACATAATCAATGCAAATGATCTCGCACCCCCTCCGTGCCGTCAGATCCAGCGCCCCCCCCCTATCTGTCATAGTTTTAAGTTGTGAATCATAGCACGTGTCCTGGAGAGGAAAGATGGAGTAAAGCAAGGCGGAAATATTGGATGTCTAATCATAACGTGCAAATTAATGTTTCCTCCAATCATCAATACCTGTAACGCCAATATATCATTAGTGTGTGTGTCCGTCCTCATAGACGCACACACACACACATGCTCCCTCACAAGGAGCTGAGTCTGCAAAACGGTTGTTTTAGCTGCTTTGTTTCTGTTTAGTTTACAGAGTTTACTGTTCTCATCCCGGCTCCCGAAATACAGACGAGCTGCGACGTCACAGTGTCAGGAGTGATGGCGACGTGTGAGGCGCTACAGCAAGTCCGTACGCTCTCCTCCCGTCGTTTACAGACACTCCAGAGACGCTGCGACGCCCACCGGCCTGCTGCCATTGTGCCTCGAGACTTTGTGTCTGTTGAAAAATCCGCACGGCTCGAGGAGGAAATGTTCCATTTCCTCGCGGTTGATGATGATTATTTTCAATGGCCCTTTTTTAACGGGGAATTTTAAGACAAAAAACAAACCAAACGGTCTCTAATCAGACTTTCTGGGCATTTTAAAAATGATTCCACATTTCAATTTGTTAATGAGACAAATGTTAACATATGAAACTATTAATTTATTTTCACTGTTTGAACCAAAAGTCGTTTTTTTTTAAAATAAAACTTCCATCCTCTCTGTTGGTCTATTAACTCGACCACACCACGCCAGAGTTTTTCCTGAAGCTATTAAAGCTGTGCACACATGAAAGAACCGCTATGCTCAAACATCAACCCTCATCCTTAATAAAAAAAAAAACATCTCGAAGTTCCACTTAGGAATCGGCCAATTTGAAAGGCAGCCGCACTGAAAGCTCGGGTCCAGCTGCTGCACCCGCCTGGGTGGAGGCAGGGCATCACAATGATCTGAATACACCACACTGGGTCTTTTATTCATCTGACAAGCTGAACTATTCTGACAGTTCCCAGGTAGAATACATATCGAGTGCCGATAAACATCGTACTGAAGTCGTCTCTGCAGTGATGCTCCACCAATGCCGTTCGTTGATATCGACAAAGGCGCCGCTTGGTTGGACTACTGACCCGGCCGGGGATAAGCAGTGCATTTCACTAATCAACAGGCCCCGCTTCACTTCCCTTCGGCACTTCGGTAATGTGCGGTAAAGTGTGGCAGTAAAAAGCCAGCAGGGGGGTCACGAGCAGAGTCACGGGGAAGCTGCCAAAAGAAATAGTTAAAGTAAGAACAAAGGAGCCCCTAAGGTAGGCTCCAAAACGTTAAATAAAGTACTGCATGCTGAGAAACTCTTCTACAATTAGGAGTAAATTAGAGTGTTAGTCTAAAACGTCTGAATATTCTGGCCCGTTTACAGCCAAGACATCAGGAAGGAATACTGTGTGGTGCATCATTGTTCCTCGTACGCCCTGGTTCCCTGGAAGGGTTGATTTCACTCAAGTCCACTTGAGTTTGCAGAGAAATGGGTCAACACTCAAGCCGATGGCTGGATTACCCGAAGGGAGGCGATCAAAGGAAACTCTAAAGTCTGTATTGTCGAAGGACAGCAGATTTTTCGGGCTCCAAGGAACTGAGATGATGAGCCAGGAAATCCAGTTACTGGTAAATCCAAGGGGAGTACACGACGTGTTCCTGTGTCATGACGTCATAATAAGATGCTCGCAGCTCCTCGGGAGGTGATACTTTGTCGTTTATCTTGTATCTTGCTGGTCTTGTACTTCGGACTTCATCCTTTTGAAAATGTTTCATCACTACACTCTGGTCTTGGTCTTGTCTTGGTCTCCATACACTCTTGTGTCGGTCTTGTCTTGGTCTCTATACACTCTGGTCTTGGTCTTGTCTTGGTCTCCATACATTCTGGTCTTGGTCTTGTCTTGGTCTCGATACACTCTGTGTCTTGGTCTCTGATCTCATACACTCTGGTCTTGGTCTTGTCTTGGTCTCGATACACTCTGGTCTTGGTCTTGTCTTGGTCTCGATACACTCTGGTCTTGGTCTTGTCTTGATCTATACACTCTGGCCTCGGCCTTGTCTTGTCCTCAGTAAAGGTGGTCTTGACCTCACCTCTTACACAAGGTAACCTTTGGTATCTGTGAGACGCAGCTGGTTTACAAATTACTTCACAGTATTTCCTTTAATGTAGGTGTGTGTGTACATGTTGACATGTCGCAGGAGAAACGACCCTGTTGCTGCCGTGTTCTGGGGACCTTCAGTTTATAATTCATTGGAAGCAGCAGGGCAACAAAACACATTTTCTGTTTTCTTTTCGTAAGTAGCAAACAGAATTTATAATTTATTTTTTCCTTTTAGTTCGGTCTTATTTTTTTTTATCGCAGCGAAACGAGAATTCGCACAACGTCTTAATAAGGATGTTGAAATCTAAATGTGTGTGAGTTTCGCCGCGGCAGAAGACACCCGAGCACAGAACTGACAGAGGACAAATACATTAGGGATAATAAGGTAGGCTTTAATTAGAAACAGCTGCGACAGGGGAACACGGGACTCCATGCGGAGAAAACCCCAGTTGGAGACTCGGGAACTTGGCACTTTGCATCTCAATTCAAAGGCTGCGTTCTGCAGAAATCGGTAAAAAACAGCACGTCTGAACAGGATGATGCTTCTTCTAATGCAGCAAACAACTGCAGCCTTTTGCATGTTGTAGATCATTGAAAGTCTTGAAATAACCCCGTAAATAACATGTACCGAATGATAACTGCATAGGGAGGTGGTCAAACAATTAAAAACCTCTATAAAAGCACAATATATGATGTCAATTCCAGCTGTTTCTGTTTCTATCTTTTCTTATATTATTTGCATACAGCCTGTTCTTTATGCAAATAATGTCGCCGGTTCAAGAGGTGAATTGCTTGAAATCCTGGAGGATGATACGCTGGTAATTGCTGCACCCTGTTTCCATTTTATTGACACAGCTAAATGAATTCCCGCTGCAGCTCCCATTTGAAGGGGGAGGCGACTCGCTGTGAAGCAACCCTAAGCAAGAATCCCGCACGGTGAAAAGAGGATGAACATAATAATAATGAGTTGATATTCAGAGTCTGGCGATGTGAAGGAAAAGGCCACCCCGCTCCGCCACCATCACCCTCCGGCACTCGCTGGCTCCAGCTGACTGCTCTTGATAGTCGTGTCAGCACATGATTGACATTTGCTAATTTCCCCACTTTTGCACAGGGCTTTTTAAGGACAGTTAAAGGCCCCGAGGCTCCGAGCAGGACTCTGTGTTAATGACAGGCCCTGCTGGGACACAAAACCAGCCTTAGAACAGTTCACGGGGGCTTCATCTCCATAATCAAGGATCCGTGGCAACACTCAGTATAATTGAGGGAGTTGTAATTCACAAAAACTTGGCCGGAGCTCTCTTGGATCACAAATCCACAAGATGTAGTGTAGCATTTGTGCTATGTTTTTATTGCACATACAGCTAATGGGAGGTAAGTTGGCTGAAATACACGGAATTTTGGAGATTTAGGGTGTCTTATTATTTTCCTTATATACTGTAATCAATGTGGTTGGAATGTAATTCATGCAACAGTGTAATCTGCTGTAATCTGCAGGGCTTCCAGTGTGGCGGAAATCGGCTCAGTTAATAACATGGCTGCTGTTTCTGCAGGTGTGGTTGGTTGGTGATGGCGTCCTTCAAAGCTGATGAGGGCCCTTGCAGGCGAGCGTCCAGGAGGGGAGCCGCCGAGGGCCTGCAGGTCTGCAGCATCAGACTCTTCTTAAGGTTGTCAGGACGTTTTAAGCCCTAAAGTCATTGGACGTGCTCGGACGTGTCGTCTTCGGCAACTCTTGTCACGAGCTTGTTTGGACTGTTTGACCTAAATGTTCACCTCAATAGTGCGAACTCTCCCCTACCGACACCGGCCACTCTCGTGGACTGTAGACAGGAATCTTTCTCACACCGTCCACCACTTACTTTCCTTCATCATTCTCAAGAGATTGGAAAACAGTCATCAACCATCAGCTCTCAACGAAATGCACTCTGCTATTCGGGCGGCGTGGCTGATGAGGTAGGGCAGCCTTCAAGACATCGGAAGGTTACTGCTTCAATCCCCGGCTCCGGTGCCGGTGAGCAAGACCCCCCTGAACCCCTGAATATCTGAATCCATTCACACACTCCATTTACTGTTGCTGCAATGCTTCAATTCAGCTTTTCCAACCCCTCTTCTATTATCATTACTTTCATTCCATCCTTTCTCTTATGTACGTCGGGTGAGAGCGGAAGAAATCCATCACAAGGTAGACGGCTGTCGTTGTAGTCGGAGGATGACTCATGTTCACCTGTGCTCCTTCCCGCACACCTGAGAGGATGTTGATTACCCTCCGCCACCCGGCGCTTTGTTTTTCAAGAGCCGAGTGAAAGACGGCAGCAGCGCTTGATAATATCCAAAAAATCCATTATGACAAAAGAAGCTTACCTGACAGAAAGTTGAATTATTCCGGGTGTAGTAAAACTAGTTTCTGATGTCGTAGCTTCTGGTAAAGTCATTTGCAGCGAAGCAAACTAAACCCTGCAGAATTTGTTCCTGCAAACATTCGAGGTGAGACGGAGGCAGAGCGGAAACAGAAGCTCCACTCGTGTTTAATCAGAAGTTTGACGGTTTGATCAGAGTGTCGCCAGCGTCCCGTGTGTCGCACTGTACCGACCTAATTTGCATAAAGTCGACCCAATTCTGCAAATTCCGACAAATCGAGCGGTCTGTACACTCGCCCCATCCATCCATAATCCGGGGCGACTGTGGCTCGAGAGCCGGAGCGGGTCGGCTAGTGAGTGGAAGGTTCCTTCTTCGATTCCCGAGCTCCCCCAGAGTCCATGTCAACGCGTCCATTAGCAAGTTACTGAACCCCTAATTGCTCTTAATGCAGTGTGATCAGTGTGTGAATGTCTTAGCAGCCGGCCGCCTCGCATAGCAGACGCAACAAGTGTGTGAATGCTGATGTGAGTGTATGACACAATGTAGTAAAGCCCGTTGTGTCCCGTTAAGGTAGGAAGGAACATTTGCTCATAGACTAGTCTAAATAACATCATGATCAATAATAGATTATATGCACCTTCCGATCTACTGCTAGCTGCAGTTTGCCCCGCCTGTAGAGTTATAACGGTCGTGAGAACAACTGATAACGATCGTTTTAGTGGCTGATAGCAGTCAGAACACTCGGTCAAAGCGCGTCGGTGTCGTTCTCCAGATGTAAATGTCTATGAAGCGATGATACAGTGCAACCCCGTCTGCGACTCGCTACGACTTTACACGCGCTTCAAAACAAGCCGTATGAATATTTCATGTCGGTCCCACGGGAAAGCTTTGACATCTGCAAAGCAATCACACAATGGCCACTTGTTTACCCACAGCTGGCTGTAAAAAAAAGAGACAGAACCAGCTCCTCTGCATGCACATCAAAAAATCCTCCTTAAATATTTATTTCACTCCCATCGCCGCCTTCGGCTTTCTTTTGCTCAACAGTGCAGCATTTCTGTTTTGACATTTGCAGAAGGCTTGTGAGCGAGGCCCGGGTCAAAGACGACTTGCAAATCAATCTTTGTGTTTTAATCTGTTTGCAGTACATGGTGGCAGGGATTTACTGCACCGGCACAATTAAGACTGTGTCAGCGGTGTCGACAGGCTGTCAATCACCAGGAAATATACTAAATTGGCTTTTCAAATACATTCCTGTCACTGTAAGAGAAAACGAATTACATTGATCTGCGGCCAAACCAATCATTACTGCTCTGGGAAACAGCTCGCATGTTGGGGTTTGTATCGCTTTATATAGTTGTTGTGGGTGGCAGGAACAAAGCGGGTGTAGTAGAGGGGGTGGAAGGTGGAGGAGCTGGAGGTGGAGCCTCAAAGCAAGAAGGTTCTGGGTTCAAATACATGTATACCTGCATGAGTTTCCTCCGGGTACTCCGATTTCCTCACATACTATCCTCGTCTATAATGACGATGAAAAAGGTTTGGGCAAGACGTTGGTGAGTTGGTTACTTCATATCTCTTCGCAATTTATCGGGAGAAAGCGGAACTGATATTATTCTGAGACTTATAAGAAAAAACATCTTTGCATGATTTGACATGCTGTTTGGCAAATAATGTGTCGTGATGCCACATGAAAGTGTTATTTATACCCGGTTTAATGCCGCCGGGCTGCAAAGACGGACTGATAGAATCCATACGGAAGTGCATCATTGCTCGTAATCCATTTGCATGTTGGAAAACATGCGGTTCCGACACAGTTAGACTCAGCGTGTTTGGATTCAGTTGCTCCTGATGATATCATACACAGAATTTTGAGGTAACAAGATAAAGAATGAAGCAAACCGTACAGATAAAGAGCCCGTGGATTCCTCCGTCCCCTCCCACTCCTCCCCTCCCTCCCCTCGCCTTGAGCGATGGCTCTCCGAAACCTATATGACGGCGAAGTTACCGCGATGATTGATGGAGGCCCGGAGGAATCAATAACATGCACGCTTCCAGCTGAGGGGATGCCTACATATTTCAGAGCCATTAACTGACCACAGTCGCCGTACTCTGGGCCATGTTTCTCAATTTGACCTGCCTCTTCATATCAGGGGGGGAATTAGATATGAGGAATTAAAGAGTCAGATAGAGAATGCAGGAGGTCCGCGTGTGTTCTGCGCTCTGCTGAGAGCATCTGGGTCGCCGGGCGGGGGGGGGGGCGTTGTTTTGTTTTTCTCAGGTCAAAGGAGATTTGTTAACAGCCCCCGTTAAGTGATAGTGTTGCAGTGATTTATGACCTTGCCTCCCACGATCGCGTATCGCTCTCCATTTGTGAGATACCGCATGTAAAGCAGAGTCAATTAAATGATTGGGCGGCACTGTGCTTTTATCTGAAAGGGGGGGGGACGTCAAAACTGGAAGGACTACCTTGGTCAGTCATTTGACCTTTAATTATCTTCCCTCAAACCTGGATGAGATAAAGCTCCACACTCAGTGGAAACATGTTATCTACCCTTTCAATTGCCTTCGTCCCTTGATGAAGGGACGGACGGGGGGGGACGGAGATGTTTCTTTTGTTGTCGTTGTTGTTGTAAAAGTTAACTACAGCCAAGTGAGCTGCAGCGCCGACTCCCAACAGGCCTCCTTTCTGTTATCATACCAACAGCACAGTGAAACAATCAGTCACGGCTGGATGGAAACGTGTCAGAATCTCGGTATAAAAAGGTCCATTTCAGATGTCCTGAGAAAAGCATGACGGATGTGAAACGTGCCCCGTTTACGAGACATTTAAAAACAAAACAGCTATTAACTTCCAGGCTTCTGTTCTGCACTGCTGGAAGTGTGATTTTAAGACGTCGTCTGACAGAATCGTCATAAACATCACCGATACAACGGACGGCGATTTCGGAGCGTCTGATATTCATGCTGCTCCCCGGTGCGTCGCAGGAGACGTTTGGAACATGCAAGCTGTTTCCATTTGTGATGTAAATGTGAGCTGGAGTTCACCGCCGGGTTCGAGGGGTGAAAGATAAAACCTTCCTGTTGCATTGAGAAGAGGACCTGCAGCAGATCTGGACTCTGGACTCTGTTGATTTAAAACACGACTTAGATATGAAATATAGAAGAGTCGGTGGTGAAGGTGTAAGAGGATGAGGAGGCAGCAGAGTGTCTCTCAAAAGGCCGACGGACGAACGCGGAGAATCCACACAGGCAGTTTCACTAATAGATTGGAGCTAGCTAATTCTGCACGAGAACAAAATTCACATGGTTGTCACATGACGTCCGTACACACGATGTGATTGGTCGATGAGAAATAAAGCTAATTAAAAAAAAAAAAAAAAAAAGTCGCAATTCCGCCGTGAAATATTTGCGTTCTGTGTGACAAAGAAAAAACATGTTAGAAAATAATCCGACAACTTTCCATTTGTAGATCCGACAGCACCTGGACGCCCCTTCGAGCCGTGAAACTGGACTTAATCACAGCGACTTCTGTTGGGCTACATAAACAACGTTAACACTGCAGACGACGGGGCCGATAAGGCCGAGTCCCTTCTGACCGGCGAAGCCCGCAGACGAGGCGCTCGGAGCAGAACGTTTCCTCCTCGGCATTCTGTCCGTCTGAAGACCCGTCGGAGCAGCTGGGCTTCTATTAATTAACTTGGCATCAGCAACGTTTGTTTTCTTTTTTTTTTTTATTCAGCTCCAAGTGCACAGGGGTGTTTTAGGACTGTTAAATTAGGGCTCGGGAACCGGGGACGGCTCGCACCAGATTCAGGGAAGAAATTACAGCTATGCAAACCCCGTGAGGAAGACGAGGAGGAGGAGGAGGAGGGGGGGTCTGTAATTTAACATGCCTGTCAATCACTGTTTCTAAAAGGCCCTTTAAATCCCTCGACTGCAGCGCGGATAAAAACCAACAATGCCGGGATTGACGACAGCTTTGTTTTTCAGTTAATATCCGCAAACACCTGGAAAACAGACGTCCAGCATTTAAATTCCACATGCATGTTTCTGGGTGAAGAAATGGACGAGGCTCAGCCTTCAAAGACGGTTTGTGTTAAAGCCTTCACGCCGCCTCTCACGGTCACACTGCTTTGCCGGCTGTGGACAATTGAAAATGTCCTTTTCCTTTCTCAGCTAATAAAACTGGATGTGACTCAACATCACCGGTCTCATCGAGCGACGTGCACATTTGATGGACATGAAATCCAACCTGAGCGTTCTTTTAAAGCACCTCCCACCATTTGTTAAATTAAACCCGCACCCCGACCGCTGCGAGCCGCACGCGGACGGGAAGCGTTTCCGCTTCGGAGCCAAACTATCGATTACACTGAAAACCTGTAAATGTCCTCGATAACATGCTTAAGAGTTCACGAGATCTTCCTCCTTCGGGTTAACTGATTGAATGAAGGCTGAGGGGACGTCAAATAACCAAAGAGGAGGATTAAACAGATTAAACATCCCTGATAAATTAACTGTGGACATCAACGGTGCCAAACCCATCACGGCTCCGACAGCTTAAGTAGTGGTCGGTATAATAAATGATCCGGCAGTCCCGAGGAGTCGGGTGTCGATTTGTAATGTCCTCCAGATACCCAACCGTCACCGCACGCGGCATCAGGGCTCACAGATCCGTCTGAAAACCAGCTGTAAATTTAATTTTATTGGTGCGCCGTGTTTCGCTGAGTCATCCCCCCCCCCGACCCCCCCACCCCAAGTCCTGTCTGCTTTGCACCGCGCTGTCACAAAACAGTCTTTCTCTTTGCCGTGTATTATCTCTGTCAGCAGCAGCAGCATCTATCAGGGCAAGCTGGGAAATACAGATAGTGACAGGGGTAATGTGGACCGGGTCACTTCGCATGCCTTGACTTGCCCCCCCCCCCCCCCCCCCCCCCCCCCCCCCCCCCCCCCCCCCCCCCCCCCCCCCCCCCCCCCCC
>CAAKHC010009796.1:13496-35877 GCA_901007825.1 Macroramphosus scolopax | reverse complement strand
TATTCATGTTTCATTGTCCCTGTATACATACATTTAAGATGCCACGGCACCCTGCTCCTCAGTACTTCCTGGCTCCTCAGTACTTCCTGGTTCCTCAGTACCCTCAAGCTACATGTTCCCAGCTGAATCCTGGGACTTCTTCCTCTTTACTACCCAGCTGTGAGCTGTGGGAACCAGACAAAAAAGAAGATCTTAAAACAGTATCTCAATCTGCTTATCTTTGTTATGATCCAAATGGGAAGAGGAACAGATTAGCCCGGAGTGAAATCTTTGGTGGCCTCTCCCGTGTTTAATTAAAAGGACTATTATTTAAGTGAGTACATGCAAAGAGGTGTTTGAGGTGATCTTCATTCTCCGCTGAAACGGCTCCATGGGACAATCACAACACTTTAAAGAGCGTTTCCTTTTCATCTGGTTTCCACTCAACTCAGCTCCTCGAATATCTATCGCAGCCAGAAGAAAAAACCTTGGGAGGGAAGACAAACGCAGGTTGTAAATACGATATGAGAGGAAAGATGAAGTGAGCGGGTAATAAAGCTCTGGTAATGTGTCTGGAAGGATTCTTCTGCCAAATGTGACATGATCCAGTGGATGTCAAGAGGGATCCAGAGCTTATTCAGGGCCATGATTTGGAAACCAGCAGGTCACTGACTGATGTCGCCAGAAATCCGTGAAGTCTCATTCATATGTTCCCCCACGCAGCAGCTGTCCCATATTAATCTAACGTAGTGAACAATAAACACTCCCTTCATGATCGGAATTGCAATTTCAAAGTCGCGATGATCCGTTCTGGGAGGAGTTGCGACCACATGTAAGAGACGGGGGAACAAAGGAAACTACGAGTATACATCATCTTTATACCTTTCTGTGTGGCTCGAGGGACGGCAGTGTCGTCCGGGTGTACTTTTGGAGTGATAGAATTCTGTTCAGAGATTCACCCAGAGGACGACTCCAACTGACCTTAAGGTTCCTTAAGTTACGTCAGGACCACGCCAGTCAAGAAAAGAGACTTTTTGGCATTTGCAGTAAGTTTAATTTGGCTGCCTCGCTGTGTTCTGGGACCTCCATGCCCTTCCGTGTGCATAGATATAAAAATCCATAGGCAGTGAGAGGAGCAGTAAAGACCCCCCCCCAGCCCACTAGCTGATTATAATTGTCATTGTAAGCATATTGGCATGCTGACATTAGTATTCAGCTCTAAGTACCACTCCTCCTAAGTGCTGCCTCGTAGCGCTGCTGAGCCGCTTCTCATCCCGGCTCGGCGAATACCGGCACTTTGTCACGGCCCTCGCCGTCTCATACTGATGCACACGGTATCCTTTCACATGGGTATGACATGCGGCGGGATGTCCGTTAACTCCAATGTAAATCCCTTCCTGTCATTATGACTCTGGCCACCGCACGTACGACCCAGATGTTTCCCGTGTTGAGATGCCACCACCCCAACCGGCCTCCTGACGCAGGGTTTCTTGCTGTATGTTGGCATTCAAAGCCAAGCATGTCTTATACTGCTGCAAAGGGATTAACATTAGGAAGCCTGCGACGTAACATTCTTTGATGTGGAGCGAGGAGAGCTGATATCGCTGCTGTAGGATTTCTTTACCTGGTTTCTATTCAGAGAAAATAAAGTTCTGATCCTGTGCCAGGAGACATATCGAAGTTCTTGAATTACCAGCTGATAATTCAAATGACTTTCATATTCACAGGGATGCCACACTGAAACCCGTCACTCCTCACCAGCACATTATGCGGCACTGTATCAGACACGGGCACGGTTCCTTCAGCTGCTGCAGGAGGGACAATAAGGCGTTTCTTTGCAGCGAGTCGGGCCCAGGGCAGAGCAGGTCTTAGGGATATTAAAGCAGAGTGACAGATCTAATTATCACCTCCCCACTTATTCTACTCCTACTGATGAAAAGTACTACATTACACAAGACATCCTATGCCCTCAAACTAACTTTCACCTTTCGCTAATAACTAAGTGTGTAGTTATCTGGAATACCTGCTGAGGGCACGGATCCCTCAGAAGAGACAGAACGGGATTTGAAGTGAGGCTGAATTCATGAAAAGAGGAGACCATCATTATTTCACTGCTTGCTTCAGAAGCTGTGCAAATGCCCCCTACCTGCTGTCCCTCACCTCCCCGCCCCCCCTCTCCTTTTCAAAGTTTCTCATTCTCCGTTTCATCAGATTACATAATGATCCAATGTCACTTTCGTAGGAATCACAGCTGTCTGCACTTTCCTCGGCTCTCCTCCCTCGTTGCTCGGTCTTGTCTTGTTTCTGGATCAGTCCGGAGTTAAACTCGCTCATATTGCAAACGGCCTTGTGACGGGGGCCTCCAGAGGCTCTGCTGAATGGGAGGTTTTGTTTGCACACACACGCCAAGCTGCACTCTCAGACAATGCCAACTGCAGGAGACCCAATTTGCTGACCTCCCTGCCACCCAGCATCTGCTGCCAGATTCCCTTTCACTTCAATACAAATCACTTAGAAAGAGGCGGCAGGCCCCGTTCTGCTGGCAGGATGCTATGTTTCCCCTATTGATTGGTATACTCGTGCTCCGTTCACACCTCACGGGGCTATTACAATGTTTAACCGTTGTGTCTTTTTGTCTGCACGGTTATCGTCCTTGGACATTGTGCTTCGTTGGACTAATGGACCTTTCAACCGGCGGTTGTCGGGGGAACCTAGGTCAGCTCAGGCTAACAGACGCTATCAATGACTCGAGCATGCCGGGACTCGTGGCGGTGATGGCTGGTAGATAATCAGCCGGCTCTGCAGCCACATGATGGCTGCTGTCTGCAAATACAGAAATACAGTTGGAATAAAAAAGAAATGTATTTCAGTTTTCCAAAACTTCACCGTGTGCAGAGTGGAGATGAATGCCTGTGGGTACGAGCTCTCCACACGCCAGTGGCTGTTCGTCTAGACAGTAATTTGCATTGTGTGAGGAATAAGCTATTCGAGTTCAGGCAGGTTTAAACATTATGTTCGTTCGTCTGTTTGCTCCATTAGCTAAGAGGAGGAGTTTATGCATATTGTGACATAAATTAAAGATGTTTCCTCCTTTTTGATTGGGCTCTCTGCACATAACCATACAGATAAACAAGGATGACAAAGTAAACATCATAACTACGTACTGACATCAGTATAAAACAACAAATGGAGTCATTGTCTGAATACAAATACATACAAGTTGTGTTAGAGGGCTTTATGTTTGCAGGAAGTGCACATACAGTACAGTACAGTATGCAGACAACAATCTATATTCACATGCATACAAGAGTTTGATATCGGTGTTTCCTTCTCCAGACGACTGTTCGTGAATTAAAAGAAGATGTGACCTCAGAAATGCATATTAATATCCTGAATCCAGCCGTGATTCTTGTCTCAGTAATGGAGGGGCTGTCAGAAATAATACATATTCATGGAAGCCACAAGAGAAGCTTAACGGAACAAAGCAGCAGATGAATATGATGGTGGTCATGACATTATCATAGGGTTGGTGCCAAAAACAGAAAACGAGGAAGGAATTAACATCACATAAAACATGTGAACTGTCAGAAAGGCAGCACATCAGCTGAAGGTGGATCCACAGTCCCATCAGATACCAGTCGGCTGCAGCGAGCCGTGAGCTGCACCGCATTGTCTGAGTAAGTGAGTAAGTTATGTAAGGCAATTTCATGTACAGATGAAGCTCAGTCGTGTTGCAGAGAGGACTGCAGGCCAAAGGAGGCTTTCTTGTTTAAAGGTTAAGGCTGACAGAGTCGGGGCTGCATTATTAAAACAGGAAGTAAAAGGTACTGTACAAAGGGAAGGATGTTCTGGCAACACATTCATGTAGCGCACTAATGTCAAGCCAGGCGAGGAAGTGCACTTTACTTCAGGCCTTTCCTGTGTATTTACAAGGTTACATGACATACCGACAGCAAAGCCGGGCTGATGTTACTTCCTGAAAGTTGTCTGGCCAGCGTTCAGTCTCTTCTCGTAGTGACGTTCCCTTCGTGACTAAAAGCTGTTATATCTCGGTGAGATGATGTCATCCCTGATGGGACGTCCAGGATACGACCGACTTTGCTTTTATCAAAGCTTCTTTCAGCGTATAAGTTATGCTCAATGTACCTTCTTCAAAACCTTTGTGTGCCTCGTCGACATCCGGAAACCGGTTCTTTAACAATGGTGCGCGGAGGTGATACATGAAACCGAGCGCGGCTCCGCTGCTCCGGTCTCTCGCTGCGCTGCGAGCACTTTCAACCCACTGTCTTCAGTCTGAAATGTGCACACCATGTGTGCGTCTACACTGTCTCATTCAGCAAACCCAAACTTGAGGTTGTGGCCCTGATTTCATTTTGATCAACATCCCAGACGAGCTGGAGTTTGTTATGGTTACACTGGTTGTAATTATTAGCAGTGATGGGGTAAATGGGGACGTGTAAATACTATTAACTGGAGGATTTAGTGGGTACGTCTTCAAACATAAACAAGGATACACAGCATTAAGCAGTCATTTACTCTACATGCAGCTTCTCCTTTCAGCAACAGAAATTTGCATATTTCTAAATTTACGGTGTTCCAGTATTTCATTATAAGAACCAATTTATCATATGCAAATGATGAATTATATAGTATGACTAATTTTAAATGCACAGAATGTAATGTATGCTGCTGTGGGCTCTGAGACAAAAGAGAAACAAAAGCTGGGTGATGTTATGAAATAGCCGAGCAGGGGAGTTTTTATTGTCACTGTTAATCAGCCTTCATTGAATTCGACATGATTCAGGCCAAACTGGGGCGACGCGTTCAACTTTGATTCATGTTGAATCAGATTATTGTTATATAATTTAATTTGAATGAAAATAGCTTCAGCTCACACTTAACCGTTGGACGACTCCGCCGTCCATGCGGCTACTTTGGCTAATGTTACATGAAGATGTCAGTCGTGGACAAATCTGTGGTCAGAACACACTGAATTCATCTCCACCAGCTTTTTGAATCATGTTGTAGCAAGTAGAGAAACGTGGATCTGATGCCGTAGACAGGAGGACGATTATCGATATGTACACAACTCTTCATGATATAAGCTCCGTAGTCGTTCTTAAACTTTTAATACAGAATATTACGTATCAAACCTTTTTACATTTTCTGATTATTTTCACAATCTATCAGATTATCCTTTCCCCGGTACATTCTTTAATCAAACCTCTTGTTGTGTCTGACTAACGGCCAAAGGATCCACTATCATAAATGACAAAGAAAAATACTGCAGTGACACATTTGACAAACTGGAACCAGACGTTTGGCAGGAAAAATACAGTTGCTGTAATTGATCGACTAATCGCTTCAAAATAAACATGACAAAAAAAAAGTAGATTGAAATGCCGTATAATTGATAATTATAAGGTTTCAACCACCAGACGTTTGTTTGTATCCTATAAATTCTTATCTAATTGACTTCACTCTGCTCCTCAACAATGCTGTGGGAGCCTGCAGCCGGGGGTCCACAGTAAACACACTGGTGTCTGAGAGATCGAGGGCCTGGGGGGGTCACCGGGGATATGTGATGACAGCTCCAGTCAGGGGGGGCCCGACTCTGGAGGGGTCACCCAGCTTGTCTTCCAGGGGCCCGAGGTGCATGAAGAAGAATGGAAGGTGAAAAAGTGAGTGCTGAGAGTAAAGAATGTTACCACTTGTCCTCAGGGGTGCTTCAACAATAGCAATACTCACTGTGCAATATCGGACTTATCCATTGAAGTAACATCACTGCTCTTAATATTTACTGCAATACTGTGTGTGCTGTACAAGGTGTAATACCTCTCTGTGCAATACATGTAACATCACTGCTCTTACCTCTGCAACACTGAAGCTTCTATGTAGCTTATTTATTCTATCAGCTGGACATATCACTTACTGATTAGTTCTTATTTCTAATGATTCATCTAGACATGTGTACTTATTCATTTGTTATTATTTATAAATGTCCTCTTTGCTGCTGTGATGCTGTAAATGTCCCCATCGTGGGATGAAAAAAAGGTTTATCTTATCTCTTACTGTCATCCCTTTGTTTTCAAATATGAAGTATAATCTGGTTGCATATGAGTAAAGGGCAGCTATCTGGAGTGTCACCTCCTCACCTCCTGCCCCCCCCCCCCAGGACCGGCCCCTGTCGGTGCGGCAGTGACAGCGTTAACGGCGCCCAGGCGGAGTCTCCACCTTTTATGTTAATGCCAGTGTGAGTGAGTGGGACCAGGCGGGGAGAGCGCGCCGTGGATGAGGAGGGGGGAGTCGCCTTCACGGACGTGTCCCTGCGCTCACAAGGAGGAGGAGGTGTGGAGCTCTTTCCAGGGACTGCTCGGCGGAGAGAGAGACGAGCGATAGGCTACCTTTGGATGTAATCATGTCAGGAGCGCCCGGCGGTGCGACGAGAGCGGCCGAATAATCCACAGCGGTGAGAAACGCTCCTGAAACAGTAAAGCAATGGGCGGCCAGATAACGCGAAATGCATTCTACGGTAAGCAATGAATGTTTGCTGGGTATATTCAGATATTCTGTATTGTTTGGGCCTGTGCATCTTCCTCATTCGGTGCGACAGGGCGCTTCATTCATACACGGGGATTAGCCGTTATCAGGTAGCCTGCTCCTCGGGCTCCGTTACGTCACTCCGTAATTATAATGTGGCTCTCGCAGCTGTGTTCACTATCATCTGATTCACGCGGAGCGAGCAGGATGACACCCCGCGCCCGGAGGACACCCACATGAGAGGGCTCAACTGTTAGGCTGCTGCGCGCTCCGGGGCCGGAGGATGGAAAGTTGTTGGGTTTCCCTCAGCCCCCTCGTGCTTTGTCCGGTTGCTGTGGTTTCCCCCTCATTAATAAAGATGCCAGCTGTGCCGTAGGAAATCCATACATCGATCTTATTGTGTTGCCCCGCATGCTGACTGTAAGGTCAGAGCATCCATCTCCCATGATGAAGTGCGTCCGTGAGCACAGGGCTGTGGGCAAAGTGGATGCTGGCTTGAAGTGGGGAAGTGTCGGTTGCTGTATTTAAAATAGTTTTTTTTTATGCCTACTGAAGAGCTTTTTGTGGCTTTACTGTCAGTCAATGTGGAAGTGAGCTCTGCAGGTTCAAAGGCTAATGTAGGACAGCTTCAGGCCTTGTTTGTCTTGTTTGATGCTCCCTGTTAGGCAACAGCAATATTCATCCTGATTAGTTTTACAATAAAAATAGCCCCCCCACCCCTCCCTCCTCCTTTCCTCTTTATTACTGAAACACAATGGAAAGAATAGGAGAGAAACTAATCTGTGCTTCCTCCATATTATCATAGATAAAAGATGTAGTGATGTGATGCTGGAGCGCCTTCATGGCAGCTAAGCCACGCTGCAGCTTCTATGGGTTTAGACCACCTGATCATTCTAATTAAAGCCCCAAGATGAATCCAATTAGTGAAAGAAGGACAGACTAAGACAGAAGGAAGAGGAGGCTATAGCTCCTTGTCATTGGAATCAAGGTCAATCACCTCCCATAAATAATTCTTAACATGTGTGAATTCAATACACAGTAATTACATGTAAATGTAAATATTAACAATAAGCAGGTGAGTCTTTCACACCTGCTCATGTGTTCTGCAAGTTATTATAGAATCACACACACGTCATATTTCACACTTTATTGACAAACCAGGATCCCAATTGTCACGCTTATTTGCAGATTTGTTTATCAGATATAGAACAATCATGTTTACACTTCATCTTCAGAGTCCTGTATTCAAAACGGGAAGAAGGAGGGTTAAACCAGTTTACAGTTGTTGCCATGGCAACCTACAGTCATTGATAGAACAGGCATTTTCTCACTTTGACTTCCTGTGGAACTGAAAGTACAGCAGTTTATCCTATTTGAACCCCTCCACAGATGTTTTCCTGCACAATTTTCGGGTTGCAAAAACTGGCAAAAACTTCAACCCACTATACTGAATTCTGTGTTCCTGAAAAGTGTCACTGTGTTAATTATGTACTCACAGTTTACATGTAGGCATGAGGAAGGTGTTGCTTATTTAGGGGGCACATTGTGCTTTCTAAATTTGCGCCACTGCAGGCTGTTCTCAGGTGTGAGGCACCAGAGCACATCCAAACAGTGTTTGCTGAGTCGGTTGCATAATTGAGTGTGCCAAGTGTGTGGGAGCTCCACTTCTGCGCTCCCGATTGACTGAAAGTGGGCCAGCGTCTGAGGCTGCACAGGCTGATTTTGATAGAGCGTCTGGCTTCATTCGACTCGAGCTGGCCTCAGTATTCAAATGCAAAGTTAAGAGACGGACTAAGTGAAGTTCCGTGAGTTTCTACAATCGAGGCAGATCCCAGTAATGTCATGGAGTGTGCCTCCGGTTACTGACTGACAACTGAAGGCAAAACGCTAGTTAATACAGCATGCAAACCAAAAGCCACCGATGCACATTCTTTTAAACTTGTCTCTCTTTCTATTTATGAGAGGAAGAGCTGGAACGACAGAGCTTCTATCTGGGCTCAGCAGCTTCTATGGTGTGACAGAGACATATGTCTCAGGGTCAGGTGGTATTGTTGTCACTGTCATCAATGTAAGTCCTGCGTATTCTTCCTTAAGGCAGCATTCTTATGGGCAGGCCGTCGACCACGTCAACGCATGAAGGGAAGACGGACCGACACACTTGGAGACACATTCGGTTTTGCTTCATGCACCCATGCACACTGCAAAACAATCACAAACCCATATGTGGAAGTCTTACCTTACTTGCTGTAGAGCAGTCATGCATGTGTGTTTGTGTTTCTGTAATCAGCCGTTCCGTCCTCATGCTCATGACGGGTCACCTTCAAGGCAGCGCCCACACAATGACCTCCAGCCAGTGCTGAATAGCATCTTGCCTGCATTCAGTCAATACACACTGCATATCATTACGCCTCTCCACCAGCCTGCTACCTTTCACTGCCAAAAGAAGCATCATCGGATTACATTTTTGCTCGACTGTGTGCGGCCCAGGCGAAATATTACTTATTGATAACGGTTGTGTAATCCTGCTGGTGAAGAGAATGGCAGTAACAGCGTGGAGACTAGTGGGCTGTAGTGGGTGACGTCAACCAGACTTCACCGTCTCCACTGTCTCACCTTTCGCTGCCATGTCATCAGGTGTGAATTATTAATAGCAAAGTGTCTCTGTTGTAGGATAAAATAGGAACACGAGCACGTATGAATGGTCCCCAGGATTACTGCTGCATAGACGCCAAGTGACATTACAAGATGCATTGTGATTATCAGGCTACAACAACATATCTTTTCCATTCTAGATACGGTCGTTTAAATGATCGGGTCACCTGACATTGCTCTGAATTCTGTAATTGTGTCAACCCCCCGCCAAGCTGCGTCTCCATGGTCACGAGTCATCCTTCAATGCATTGTCCCTGAACCAATGTTTCTGTCATTATGTTGCCTAGCAGCATGTCAAGCCTTCTGGTTTCAACAAACAAAAAGAGCGATGAGTCAGTAATGAGTTCCTGGTTCCTGTGTCCTCAGGTAAGATAGCAGCAGCAGCAGCAGCTACAGCTACGATCACCAGCGCAGTGCAGAAGTTGTCTCGCTGTCATGGAGCCGCGTGGAGCGGATTGAGTTTCACTCGCTTGGCTTGCGTCTGTAGCATCTGTCCGGCACGTATAAGCACACATGCAGTGAACTTTGGAGATGAGTATGATGAGGAAATCTAATACCCTGTGAAGTACAATGTAGAAATCCCCATACTTAAGCTGTGGGCTTCTGTCAGGTCCTATAGAACACAAAGCCATCGTGGCTGAGTCACATATTCAAGCATCTACGCACAAACGACAACGTGTGTGATCAGCCGCCGCTATTATTGCGTGATTCATTTCAAATATCGGACATAAATACCAGTTTGTCTTCAGTCAGTGGGATCGAATGCATCATCCAGACACTTCTACGAAGCATCATTAAGACGTAGTTTGTCATTGCCCTCCGGGCTTGCTGTCGATGATGTGAATGACACCGTCAATAAATCTACCAAGATATCAAACAGCTAATGCTGGAAGACTTCCCGTCTGCAAGTCTTCCATATTCACATTTTTTCCCAAATGGCTGGGAAAGATTAGTCGGAGGCTGCGCTGGTGTCTTCTCTTCTACAGTCTCCTCGGACGAGTGCTGGGCTTCTGACGAAATGGATCTGACTTGTCTCGAATTAGGAATAATCGTTGTACCGTGTGTGTGATATATATACAAATCTGTTTTGTTTAGGCCTCCAAACCTTTGACCCACAAAGCCGATGACGCAGCGTTCGCAGTGTCTTATAAGAATAACTTTTACTGTTAGAACCAGGAAGTCATTTGCCTGCCAGAAATGCAAATCTTGCTCTTTTAAACCTGTATTTGCATGGTTGGAGGGTGACTGCAGACTTCAACACACCGATGCACGTGCACCCAGCTCACCTCTCACCCCCCCCGTCGCCAGCCAAATGAAATGGTGAGAGATTAGCTTACTGCAGGATAGAGATGTTCATCGGGGTATGACAGGTTTTAGCCTGTACACTGTGATGAGCGATTGTGTCTGTCTTTGGTGTGTTATTAGTCTCTGTACTTCAGGCCAGAGGAATACAAGCTTCTCACCCTGTTTGTTCCTAATAAGACATCCTTGACCTTTGGTAAAACGCCTCCTGCGAGGCTGTTAAAAGTGCTTTTCCTCCGATAACACACAAAGCCGTGTGCGCAAACAGGGTTTTATGCGAGGCAGCTGTCAGATTGATGTTAACAGGAGCTGTTCTCAAGTCGTTTACATCGAGGGGTTCACGTCTCGAGCTGTGTGGACACGAGCATACTCCAGGATCTGTGTTACTGAGGTAACTGGAGACCGGCTGCCGGGCTTAAAGTTCTCCGGCACGGGGCCATTCTGCATTCAGAAATAGATATTTTTATGTCAGTGGAAAATATCGCTGCAGTGTGGCAATAACACGGCTCTAAATGTTTGTTTATGCTGCCATAAGAACTAATAAAGGAAACCTATTTCATGAATGAAGAACATTTTGTTTACAGGGCTCAGTGAAGTATCGACTCAATAATGTACTGATTGGAAAAAGAGCTGCAATGGATCGTCTGTTGGTGTTGTGTTAATACCAGTGTGGCGATCTCTTGGACTGATGTGTAGTCCGGAGGAGGCCGGCTGTGCTGCACGCACCATTTACAGACTAATGGAGGAACAAGTTTAAAAGTTTGAGGCTGGCGCGTTCACATCTAGAAAGGATTAGATTGGACTTGGAGCCGAGGCCTCATTAGTTCCTGTGGAAGTTGCTCAGTGGCACATGAAGCCAAAGAAGATCGATTCCTATTCTATTTTCTATATCTATATTTTCCTTGTTTTAAGCGCTGCATGATATTTGCTCTGCATAATAACTTATATGATCATTGCAGGAAAACAGGTTTTCCATGAAAAAGACTTTGGGTTTCTACAGGAGTGAACGCTCTAGAGAACGATGACACAGTTCTTCATAGGACTGCCACTATGCTTAGTCCATCATTGAGTTGTTCTCTTCAACGAGGAGAAAAGTAGAAAACAATTACACTTGTGTCTTATTGTGTCTCAAATGTGGAGGTTCTAGTGTTCAATCAGGAAAATGAGCTTGTATGACCCGTAAGGCTGCGACTTCCTTGGTGTTAATGAATCCAATAAATAACACATTTAATGAGGTGATGTCATGATAGAGGGGAGCTAGGAAGCTAGGAATCATCATGGGATCGACGATGCTTCTGGAAGGGATGTCATGTGGTCAAGACCCAAAACAAATAGATGCCACCAACATCTCCAATGGAGAATGAAGCTGAATCAGCAACCAATTAGCTTAGCTTAGCTTAGCTTAGCATAGAGACTGAAAACAGAGGGGGCAGCCAACCTGACTCTGTCCATCAATTAACATACAGATACGAAAGTGGTACAGTAGACTTCTGCTAACATTTCTATACATTCAGTTTACTCAGTGTCTAATCTTGATACTCGTTATTCAACGAAGGAGAGCAGGTGTATGTACAACTATGATCACACTTGCTTAGAACGAGGGGAGTGAGGTTACTGCACACACACACATTCACTTGGACAGGAGGAAGGGTCCAAATGTCACTAAGCACTTGAAGACACTTAAATCCTCAAAGTAATCCGGTATAGCGTCTCAGTTCTCCGCTGTATTGTTACAGTGTATGAATCAATATATCGATTCAACATGACAAATACCTGCAAAGGTCTTCGGTCACTAAGGAGCCGCTCGTCTGGAAGGATATTCTTCACTCTGTAATCCGCCAGTCCGTTTTGTTTGAATAGACTTCAAGTAAAGCACACAAAGCTAGCATCTGAGACTATAAATATCACGGTGTTGTGTCCTGGCAAACAAAGGCCATCTGCTGTAATCTAGCTGATGGCTGCAGACGAAAGAGTGCACTGATCAAAACCTTTAGGTACAAGCGGTTGCTAGGGAACATGAATTCACATCTACAGCAGCTGCGCCTCTTTTGGGGCCTTGCTAATGCATTCAGCTCAATCTGTCTTGAGCCACGTGCGCCATATTAAACAACCGCTCTCCTGTGGCTCTAAGACAAAAGGCCACGGCGATGCTCTCAGTACACAAGCTTGCAGGACGGCGAACGGGAAGGGTCATTACTGGACAAACACAGACGGGAGGGGGGACGAAGAATGTGAAAGTGAAAGCACAAAGCATATTGTTTTGTACAACTGGCTGCATGGTCTTATCAGGGCTCCACAGGACGTCTGCTGCTGCAGCAGCGTTCACTTTCATCTGTTTGTCACGTGAATGAGATGCAGCATCCCCAGTCAAGGAGTCCTTTGTGATAATAACAGAGTGGAGTGAGAGTTCAGACCCCCCCCTGAACAAACTACCAATAAAACAAACGAACCCTGATGACAGAAGGTCCCAATCACCTCATCACCTTCTGATATCTGGTTCTTGCATGATGGACACGTCCTCCACACCAAGTCAGATGTCGTAAATCCTGCAGACAACCTGCTCTCTTCACACCTGTCCAGTCAAGCTGATTTACACATTTCTATTCTCACAAACTCCTTTAGATTCACGGTGCTTGTGTCAAAGTCGCCCATCTGACTGTTCATCTCATTATTAACGTGCCCTTTATTCCCTTTCCCATGGATAGTTGGACAAACGTCTGGTCTGGGAATATCTCCAGCATGGCTGACTGGAGTTACTTGGAAGAAAATATCTAGGAATTGATGCCTCAGATCCCGCTGATGGTTTCACTAATGTAGCTTTCAGGTTTGAAGAGATGGCTCCTCTGTCCGGCGTCCCAACGATTTCACTGTGGAGAAATCAATCACAGGAGACACAGACATACCAACGTCTCCACTGACGGTAGCCCGAACGGTCCGTAATGCAACCCAGCTGCGAGCCTGCTCGTGCTTTGACTGCGGACTGGGACTTGATCTCCTCCGTTATTGCTCCTGCTCCGTGTGAAAAGGGATTCTGAAGACGTGAGACTCTGAGACTTGGCACGCAGGAAATATAGATCATTAAAATCAAATGCCAAAGTCAGACAAGATGGAGATGATCTCAGCATGAAAATATAACAGCGAAGGAGAATCACATGTTTTTTTGATTGTCTGTGAAGGATAAAGTCTCCTGCCTGGTGCCGGCTCTGAATACTAATACGGCAATTTTAATCTGGCAGTTAGCAGCTCGCGAAGACGTATGAAATTACTCAAGTGCAGTTTCTCATTGCATCTCAAGTGTTGTGCTCGTACTCCCTCAGAAACTCTCGCCCTGCCTCATTCAAACACATCTTCCCTCTTTGCATCTGATTATCAGCTGAGTCGGGCCTTTGTCTGCAGGTCCGCCCGACTCTCGGGAAGCAGCCACGACGCTCCGGTGTGGATGAATCCCGTGGTCACACACAGTGTGTGATGTTGATTCTCGTAATCTACTTCTGACTTAAAATAAACTGTTTCGCAGTAACAAGAATTGTGGATCAGGTCATGAGTAGTTTATGTGGTAAGTTGGAATTCCGAAATACGGCTTGTGGTGATAGACGCTCGACCGAAAGGCTCACAAGGACCATCGCACTTCATTCAGTGTTTCCAACAACCTCTGATTGTCTTGCTAACTGAGAGGCAGAATTTCTGCCCGGACATGTGTCGCAAACTTGACTTGCTTGGAGATTTGCTGTCCTCCCTGCAGGGCTCAGTGTGATTATGGCTGATTAGCTTATTAGTCCAGAGCTCACGTATAATCAACAAAGACCCAAACACAAGATGGCAGAACTCTTAAGGTTGTGCAGGAATTGCCGGTCTTATCTTCGGTGAAGAAAAGACACTATAGACAATGACTAAACCAAACCCGCTGCTTCTGATGAGGAAGCTGCTTCACAGTGAAACTTATCCCTCCTTATATTCTTGTCTCCTTTCGTTTATCTACGTCTCAGACTCCCTCGGTGGTCCGTTCCCGTCCACGTCACACCGGTGTCACCACAAACCCAAGAGGTGCCTGCCTATCCAATGCGGCAGTGTCGGCGGGCCCCTCCCCACCACTCCTCTGCTCTTCCATCCCAATGCCAAGGGTTCACAAATCGTCATGGACCTCGCTCAGAAGACGGTGAAGAGGCAGGGGAGTTTCTGCAACGCCATCACCTTCAGCAACAGGCCAATAACCCTGTATGAGCAAGTCCGCCTCAAGGTATCACATGACAGTCCAGTTATTATTCTGTTTTCATCTTAAACTGACAATCCTGAGTTCCGCTACGTAAACTCAACTACGTCTGCATTGCAATGAAACCGTGTAGTAGCAGGTACAGTATGAAATGTTGGTTCATAGGAGCAATCGCACCTTTTATAACATCACATTATCTTCTGTGTCCTTCCAGAATAAACAATAACAGCACATCTGCTGCTCTCCTCCCCAGATTACTAAAAAGCAGTGCTGCTGGAGCGGAGCTCTGCGTCTGGGCTTCACCTCCAAAGACCCCTGCAGGATAAACCCAGACAACCTGCCCAAATACGCCTGCCCTGACCTGGTGTCCCAGAGCGGCTTCTGGGCCAAGGCCCTGCCCGAGGAGTTTGCTAACGAGGGCAACGTTATCGCCTTTTGGGTCGACAAGAAGGGCCGCGTTTTCTACCGCATCAACCAGTCCAGCCCCATGCTGTTCTTCAGCGGCGTCCGCACAGCTGAACCCCTCTGGGCTCTCATTGATGTTTACGGTCTGACCCGTGGAGTGCAGCTGCTAGGTAAGATGGTTTAGGAAGCATACGGACCGAGCTGCCAACTGGGCAAAGGCCACATGTTCCCTGAGTAGTAATCAGTTTGTGTTAATGTGATTAACTGATAGATATAAGGGCGTTAAAGGAGTAGTACGCAATACCAGTCAAATATTTGTTTAAAACTGTAATATGAATAGTGAAGTAGACACCTGTGTACTACAAAACTACTGTTATTAGGTTTTTGTGGCTCCTTTAGGTTCGCTGGTCCTAAATTCTATTACCTTGTTTTGGTCACTGTGTTTGTTTTGATGACGAATCCGAAATATGGAAGTAGTAGAAACTACCCACACGTGTGTGTTCACCATGTTCACCCACACAAAGTGGGAGCAAATGCCGCACGAGGTGTGTTGACATTCGAAGCTTCCGGATCGGTGCTGTTGTCCTTCCTTGTTGTTTCTTTAACGGTGTTTAACAAGTCGCTTGTTTTGTGTGTGTTTTTAAGATGATATTAGATTTTAGTTCTTGTGTCCTCCTGTTTCCTGTAAACAGGTTTCCCTCGGTGTCACTGTGTACAGTGAAAACAGATAATAACAATGGGGCTATCTATATCTGACCGAGTTTCGCCCCCCGTGCAGCCGAAGGGGGGGGGGGGGCACGGTGTTATATCAAGATATGCTAGGTGGCTTACATAGCACAAGGACGTAGCGCGGGGTAGTCTGGCCCGGTCTTTGATGTGACAACGTATACACATAAATCTTTTCCCTGGAGATGCTCTGCTGTCGTCCCCTCTGCCGCTGTAAAAATAGACCGGGGTCACATGTCCCATAGATAGCACATTTGATTGCAACTGTGCTCTGTGTTGATTGACACTGGTATCTCCAGGCCGGTGGGGGTGGGATGTGTAGTGTGCATATTCTATATTTCCCCCATCTGTGTCGGCTCTTCCCCTGATTACAAGTGGTGCTTCTTCGTCTGATTGCTGTATTCAGAGTACTCCTAATAAATAGCTGTTGGATAAGTGAGAGGAAACGACGTCCTCGTCGTGGCCCGAGTGTTCCAAACATCAACCGGAGGACCCTCCATCCAGGCACCCGGAGGGTTGGTCTGATTGGAGTCTGCATAATGTGTCTGTCTGAAATACCGCAAGAAACAACCAGGCTTCTTCTCTGCTGTCTTTTTATAGTCCGGCCAGTCGCAGGGGGTCCTGCTCCCCCGGGGGCGGACTGACTGACATCCGCCCCCACAATGGGTGCCTGTTCAGAGCGGTGGAGCACTGCTGAGGCCGGAGATAGAAATACATCATGTAGACCTGACAGGGCCCTTTGTGACTCTCACGGCCGGTTGTGTCAGCTCTGTGCATCCCGTTTCTATGTGCAACGCTCCGTGAACCTTTCCTCATCTGCCGATAAGCCCTCGGGCCCTCACATCTGAGGCTTCCCCCCTTTTGCTTTCACTTCTTATTCTATCTGGCGTCTGAGGAGCTGCAGGGTTTCTGTTCCATTCTCAGCTTCCCGATTGAATAATTATCTTTTAGCAACGACACCCACAGCAGTAGAATTGAAGATGATGCAGCTCTTCTCTTCTTTAATTGACGTCTTTTAGCACATGCTGATTGATAATCTCCGGTTTCATCTACACTTCAGTTCCCTGCTGCTGAGAATTCCCTCGGGGATCAATACCATTTCTATTCTCTCCATTCCACTGTTCTTCAGCAGCATGTGAGATTATTCATTGTGCCACCTTGGAAATGTTATAATCCCCACTACATAAAGATTGAATTAAAATTCTACGGTGGATTACGTTTCTGGCTCAGAGGCTCTGCACAGCTTCTGTACGCCGTCGTGTCTTAATGTAAACCAACAGGGGCCTCTGGTCGTGTCTCTTGTCCATTCAGCGTGGAATGAACACACAAACACCCTCTGACGGCAGCTTCCACTGCCTATTGAAACCATCCATTCTACCTGTCTCCGTATCATTTACATGCTTCTCCTCAGAGATCCTTTATTTAATGGTTTGTGTATTTACTCTATATGACATCCAGGTATATACGTTATACTGCGTTAGGGTTAGTGCAGGTTGGAGGAGGGCAGGAACACTTTAACCTTTCATCTTTAATTGATTTATTTCACACTTAAAAGCTTCTGAAACGTCGTGTGAGTACACAAAGTCTTTATCTCTGTTTAACTTCCACTTGCAGTTACCTGTTGACGCACCCGGCTGGTAACAAGCGTCCGATCGGAGCCTGTTTGTGTCTGATTGATGAATGTCCGACTCTACTTCTGAAGCTGCCGAAGGCTCCCCGACGTTAACCAGCGAGTCACTAACCTTCTCACACAGTCTTGCATACATAGCATGACGTGGGTTTATCAGAATCGTTTGCTACAGCTGGAACAACAGTTTTATGTCCCTTGACCTGATCAACAGTCGGTTGAATTGTTAGCTTGAATCCAGCTGATCTTCTCAATCAATGCTTTTTTCTGTATAGTGGATCTGATTGTGGATCAGGTTCTCAGTGACGTGTATCCGTCTCCCAGCAGAAACCTCCAAGCTGATTGTTATGAATTCATACAAGAAGTTCATGATCTTTCTTTCTATTCTTAATATAGAACAATATTAATTTGATTAAAATTGTCCTACGTGCGACTTTGTGTCTTGAGATGTATCATCTGTTCCGCAGCCCGAGGTCCTTCTGAGGTCAACACAAGAGTAAAGAGCAGATGATGACCCCGGGCAACATTTCCAACTCCTTTGATGTAGAAAGATTGAAATAGGAGACGTATCATGTGATAATCCTCCCCGCGCGAATCGCCATGGGGACGCGTCTTATATGACAGGAAAGGGGCGGGGCCGATTTAGTAGTTTCACACTTCCAGGAATTGTGTTGACAGCAAGTTGTTCTCTTAATTGAGCTGAGGCTTATGTAAGGGACCCCCGGGAGTGCATAAAGACATGTAATAATATCACAGGAATGAGTCACAGGCAATAAATAAGAATTAAGATATCCATAATATGATGCATCTGCCCAAGGTATCAGGTGATTGACAGCCCTGGACCTCTGAGGATCTTCAGGGCAGACTGAAGTCGTCCCAACTGGATTGAAGTTCAACAAGCTAGAAAAGTTGTTTAATATATACCCATGTCCTGGTTCCTCGGGGTTGGCTGTCACACACACACACACACACAGACAGCAGGACTTTACTTGACATTGGGAGAGCGACTGAGTAACTGAGTAATTCCAGCTGTTTTAAAGCCAGCAGGACTCAGATTGTATGAGTCAGTCACTGTGCAGCTTTAATCAAGAGGGGCCCTCGGTGGGACTTCCCTGAAGGACAAGAGAATAACGTCTGATTGCGAAGCCTTGGAGCTGCTTCCACCTTTCAACCTGGCTGGCTCCAGGAAGGAGCCGGCCAATCTGGATGTCACGAGGAAGCGAAGCTGTTGAATTAGTTTACAGAAAACACAGAGTCCAAGAAGATAGTTTGTCTGCGGTTCGTCGGGGAAACAGCACTTAGCGCCCGGAGAAAAGAGTTTCTGACACATGCGGTGCTATGAGAGATTCTCAGGTGATGGATTGAACTGCACGGTAGTTCCTGACCAGGGGGACGGGTTCCCGTCGCATCATCGCTTAGTGTCGCTCCGGATGATTGGCAGAGCACCCGCAGTGGTGAAGAAACCCAACGCAGCTTTCTGACAAGCTCCGAAACTCTCGGCTTTGAGGGAATCGTTTCCTGCTGCGTGTCTCATGATGCAGCCTCCTCGCCTCTCCACCACACGTTTGTTTGTTTTGCAGCGGTGATTGCAGAAATATGCTTTTGCATAAAGAAGACGAATGTGGGCTCGACGGAGGGAAAACTAACGCTGGAACCGAAGTGATTCAATGGGAGCAGAACAATATGTGAAGGTTTTGATGGATGAAGGCGCGGCGGGCCTGAATATTTGTTTATATCTGTCACTGTACATGACGGAGGAGCTACCTTATCTCTGGCGGCGCGGCAGCCTGCAGCGCAGGGTCGCTGCACGGGAACCTCTCAAATGAGGGAAGCCATTTCTATCAGAGACGTGTTGGTTGAAGATTGTCTGTCACCTTCTCAATGATGTTCCAGGTGTAGGAGATCACACAGCACTACGATTCCAAGAAGTCCAGGAACAAACATGTCAGGGTGAGGATGTTTCAGCCTGATGCCGATACTCAGTCTCTTGGTTAATAAAACCCAAACATTCCCTGTCCAGACTTGATTAATGTGCGTGACTAGCAGCTCAATCCGAACCGTCTGTAAGGCCTTATGGTATTAGTGTTTGACTGACACATGACATTTGGATTAAACCAGCCGGCCTGGTGTTTGGCAGCAGGAGAGGGTTCACGCGATCTCTATCAATGGTGTAATTTGTTTTTTCTTTCCCGATCCAACGTTGGATCGGAAACTTAATGAGTATCTAATGGAGATGAGTAGAACCAGGCGAGATAAAACACATCTTAAACCCAGTCCAAATGTTTTCAGGGAAACTTCTATCCTTGTAAAATTCATAAAAAACGTAGCCGATAGATAGAAGATTTTCAAACCGAAGTAACTGTGTGAAAGAACTGTGAGACTCCTCTGTTCTGGCCCTCCCGGTCACCGACTGTGCTCTGGCTCCGTCTGTACGATGCTCTGGCTCCGTCTGTACGATGCTCTGGCTCCGTCTGTACGATGCTCTGGCTCCGGCTCCGAGGACTCGAGTAACATGAAGTCATCTGGAATGGTGGAAGTCTATTAAAGACATTTGCTGTGTTATCCGGCCCAGAGAGACGGACCAAGGTTTCCTTTCCACAGCACATCTGGGAGAAGCCCCATTATTTTCTGTGAGATTCTGATTTGATTGTTGCCGGCACTCGACTGCCGTTATTGTTTGACTTGGCCGGACAGACTCTCGGTTAATAACAACAATTTACATTTTGATGCTTCATTCAGACCCTCCTACGAAAATACACACAGCAGGACAGATGCTGTGGATCTGAGTCTCTGTTTCACACGGTGCAGATGTGGTGGGTTCTCATTGTAAAGACTTCTAGCATTTGTATGTTTCTTGGCGCGAGCGTGCTACGTAGAAGTTATGACTGTTGTTGTCACAGAGCTCAGAACGAATAAACAGACTTTGTATGACTTGGCGTTTCAAGCCTGTTCAGGATTATCGTTGGCTGGACGTCCCGGGACATTCAGACCCTCTTCAAACAGATCGATTAAAAGGGATGCTGGTGAATAAACTTCCAATTTGAACTTCATCATGTGTAACCTTTTAATAAGGGGGAAACTGGAGTTAACTTTTATGTATGTTGACGTTCCTCTGCTCTCGTTAGAAGTATGATGAGTGAGCCACAGAGTGTCGCCGGGGCCTCTGAAGCACCGCCAGGAGGTTTTACACCATATTTGCTGCACCCTGCCCGAACACATTTAGACGGAGACGGAATAACATCAAAAGTCACAGGGTGCAGGAATGTTCCTTTATTAGTTTGTCATGTGCTGTGATGAACGTCCTATTAAATGGAAATGATGTTTCCAGTTTGAACCGGCCAGCGTTTCATATTTCACACTCACTATAATATGATAGTATCAGTGAAGTGACTCCCAACCTGGGGGTCGTGTCCCTCCGAAGGGTCATTCGTTTTATCTGAGGGGTCATGAAATGATTCACTGGAGAGGAAAGACGACAAAACACAAATCTGGTTTCAGTTGTTTTATTTTCTCTCTCGTCTAGTTTCGGGTGACGATGGATCATTTTAACATTGATTAAAGATGTTAGAGGGGAGCTGCAGATGATCAGTCAACCTTCACATGTGGCAGTTTGTTGAACCATCGTTAATATCTGAAAGTGATGGCTGTGTTTGCCACGACTCTGCTCCGTGGTGCCTGCCTGCGTGTGAGTGCTGCTGCAGTAATAAATAACCAGGCTTCCTCTTTGCTTGTGCACTGGAATAAAACAGGGGGCTTTGATATAAGTACCTTATGATGGAGGCTGTTAATGCCGAGGTCCCGGCGCTCTGATTGGCAGCGCAGGGTGGCACATGCTGGATTCTGTCAATGACCTAAGGGACAGAGCTTTTGTGACTTACCGGGCATGTTGCCTGGCTCTTTGTTGCGGCCATGTGTCGCTCAGGGAGCCTGCTGCTCTTTCCAAAAGCCCCCCCGGTTCAAAGCGGCGCTGCCCAATCAGGGACCGAGGATCGGGCCAGGGAATAAAGAACATCCCAAACATCTAGCACAAAGACCCTCCTGACTCCATCCCTCTCTCTTACTATCCCCCTCCCTCTGTCGTTTGTTTTATATCTCCATCCCTCTCTTGCTCGGCCAGCCGGTCAGTCCACATTTCTTAATCCCCCGGTCGGCCTTTTGAGCTTTACGTTGCCTTCTAACTCAAAGACTCCGTGTTGTCTCCCTAACCCTGTTCTTTATCTGTATAGAGCAAAATCTCCCTGGATATCCATATATACCGCATTCCTGCTTCCCTATCTCCCGTCCTCGTGTTCTCTCACACCGTCTCCTTCTCTCTTTCAAATCTGCCGGAGATCCCTCTTTTCATTTTCTCTTCCTCATTCCAGCCCGCTCCTCCACCTCCGCTGACATCGGATGGAAATCTCCAGAGACGATGGATAAAGATAAGCCCTGTGAGATAGATTGTGTGTGTCAGAGATAGAGCGAGAGAGAGAGGGAGAGTAAATCCCCACTCTTACCCTTCTCCAGCACTGGCTCAAACCCCTGGCACGTTCCGTCTGCTCTGGCTAGCAAAGCCCCTAAGCCAGCCTCTCCCTCCGTCCGCCTCCCCATGCGCAGCATTAGCTAACCTGCTTTGCAGCTATTCCCTAATCAAAAACATTTACAGCGTGAGCCAAAGCCTTGTGCGGGCCAAAATAGACATGCTGCAGTCCCCTCCCCATCATCCAACACCCATGTCCATGTTTCGGACTGATTAGCCCAACAGGTGCTTCATTATTCTAATCAGGACGGGCTCCGAGGAGGAAATGAAAAACACGGCGAGCCAAATGGGTTTCAATTTTTTAAAAGAGCCGACCTCAAACGGCAGCGCTCCCCTGCATTAATTAACTAATGGTTCAGCTCAACAGGTGCTGCATTGTAGTTTTTTTTTTTTTTTAATCCAACAGTAGAATGTGACGTCC
>CAAKHC010009795.1:71752-81958 GCA_901007825.1 Macroramphosus scolopax | reverse complement strand
CTATGATGGCTCTGCTTTCTGTGCTGGTACGTGCACTTCACTGTCGCTGTATTCAACCAGGGACGTTCCTTATTATATCTTACTCAGTCAGCAGTCACATTTGTCTTGTTTAAGGGCAGATAGATAGAAACATTTGAACATGGCCCTTTCATTCAAAGTTAGCTGTTTCCCTCTCATAGATATGGCGGTCCAGAACTTTGTCGGTGATGCATTCAGGGGCGCCACATGGGTCGCCCTGCACAATGGTGGTGGTGTTGGCTGGTAAGACCGGCTGGTCATCCAGTGTGCGGTGGATCTGTGCAATTGTTTATTATTATTCATCTACACTGTTCATTGTTTAATGCTAACCTATCTTCAGTAAATTGTGATGTGTGTCGCCTAAAGGGGCGAGGTGATGAACGGAGGATTTGGTTTGCTGTTGGATGGCTCAGAGGAGGCTGCAAAGCGCGCCACACTGATGCTCAACTGGGACGTCTCAAATGGGGTGAGAGTATAGAGAAAGGTTGCTTGGTTGATTTCAGCTCCACTTTTACAGATTACAGACGTTGTCTGATGGACTCTATCTGTGTGTTTCTGTGTGCTGCAGGTGGCTCGTCGCTGCTGGTCCGGGAACTCAAATGCCTATGAGACCATCCAGCGCACCATGGAGGAGAACAGGCAGCTGCGTGTCACCGTACCATTTCCTGTCCGCGATGAGAACATTCTGGACCGTGCCCTGCAGGGCTAGCCAATATAACATCATGTTTAAAAGTAGTGAAGGAAACCTGACGCTGTATTCACACCAGCAGTGTCCGAATGAGGCCTCGTGCTGTTGAAATAAGGAACTAGTAGAAATCACCCATGTAGTGACACTGATATTTACCATCTGATCATTTTAAGCCTTTAAAAAAATACCAATTCCAAAGAAGATTTAATGTGTTTTATCCAATATAGGTAAACTTTGTGATCATTTGAAATCTTTTTATGTGGAACAGTGATTAAGATGCAGTGTGTCTGTTCAGAACACACCTGCAGAATGTGAAGTATTAGTTAACACATTAGTTCATGACTATAGAGAATACTAAGTAGGACAAACTACTTGTTTTATTAATGTTTCAATCTGTAAGAAAATGCTCTATAATAAAGCTTTATGAGTCATTTGTACATAATGTGAATAATCTTCATTATTAATTAGTGCAATAGTGTTTATCAAGATATCAGACACTGACAGGGAAGTCTGATCAGATGTCAAGGCCAGCTGACAGCAGCAAAGCAACCCAACTACTGGAGTTCTTTCACTGCCCTGGATTACCTGTCCGATTGAGAAGATGAAACACACGCTGCCAGGTGTCAGGAGACATTGCTGATAGAAAGTGTCAATTTCCCTTCATGGTGTCTGTTTAAAACAGCTATTATGTTTTAATTAAATATATGAAATACAAATTATACAAATGAGCTACGGTTGTTCATTTGTCCACATAGGAAATAAAACAGTGCAGCCAAACAAACAAGAAACACCCAGATAGCACTGAGTTCATGTTCACATCTTCATTACACTTGAACTACATTTGACCTACTCAACTATTGCCAATGCTGTAACTTAACCACAGGGCCAAAAGTGTCCCTGATTTGTCACGAGTGTCACTGCTGTATCACATTTGAATGATGTCTTGGCACCCTCGGTGCGCTCACTCACTCTGACAGAATCTTACGGCTGCATTTGACACTTTACTATTAGAGCACAGTGTCTCTACTGCAGAGCTTTTAGAGGGAATAACCTGCTGAGGAGTTCACATATCCTCCAGTATCATTGCATTAGTAATTAGAACAATATTATTGCAGGAGTCTCCACCACTTTGTACTTGTTTAACAGCTTTTCACGTCAACCCAGTCGTGCGTATTTACGCGTGGTTGTTCCTTTAAGAAAACGGTGAATGAATTTGAGCCGCTCGGCTCTGACGTAGGGGAGTTGGAGATGTTGCTGTACCCTGCAGGAAGAGCCATATAACCGAGATGAGCACCGGGCGGTGGAACAGTTAGCATTTTCTCCTACCAATCATTAATCAGGCTTTATTTCAGTTTCTATATCCGGTGTTTCGATGTCATCTTGTAAAGTTGTTGATGCCTTTTCAGACCTCCGCCCTTTGATGCACACGGGCTCGGATTTATAGATTGGGTACCTCACTCATCAGATGTTCTGTCGGGAGGCACAAACATGATTAACTAGAATGACGCCGGATATTTTCTGAGGCACAGACTGATGACATTTGCTGTGCGCCACTGTTGACTTTTTCCAGGAACAAGAATGAATCACAACCAAGAGGAGCTGTCGGTAAATCAAACTCCTGCGCAGCCAGACTCCAGGCAGAGCATGGAGACCAAGAGCCTGGGAAGCAACTTGGGCAGCGAGCTCACTCAGCACCAGCTTCCTACCAAACTGGAGTTCAGGAGAAATGCAGTGACAGATGACTACAAAATCACCTCTCAGGTTCTCGGCCTGGGAATCAACGGCAAAGTGCTTGAATGTTATTGTAAGAAGACAGGACAGAAATGCGCTCTGAAGGTGTGTGTGTTTGTTTTTCTGCTTCTTTTCTGTGCGATCACTCGTTTGGAGGCTGCTGTCACTGAACAGAGATGGACTCTCCATCTATTATTCATCTCTCCAAAGGCTCATATGAAACTGGAAATAGATTTGATGTGCAGACCAGTAATGATTTAATGATTTAAAATGTGTATCATTGATTATATCACATGGAAGGATGAAGCAAATTCAGTTACTGTGCTAGCTTGATGTGAAAGGACAGATAGTCATGTGCTGTCTGGGCCGTCTGCTCTGATGATTAGGTCTAAAAATCAGAAGCTTCACATTTTATATATTTTTAACAAAGGGAACTTGGAAAGTACGAGGTTTATAGCTGGTATGTTAAACAATGATCACTGTAGGGCCTCAAGAAAATAACAACAACATGAGCAGCCCAGTGAGTCATGTTTTCTTTGGAAGGACTCTGGTGGTTCGCCACATCTGAAAGGTAGAATAAAATGTGATGTATTTAGTTGCCTTGGAATAACACCATGTTCTGCCAGAGACATTGCTGTGGATTGAAGATAAGGGCTGTGGAGGAAGACCTTCATATCTGAGCCTCCGTCCCCCATCAGTGTGCAGACAGCCGAGCCTTGTCATGTCTAAGAAAATATAGGAGTTTCGCCACCCCAGTGCTGGAGTGCTTTGCCTTTAAAGATAAAGCATGTTGCTCACTGCAGTCTTGATGTACTCACTCTTTAATGTTGTCTGCTACTTTAATGCAAATGGATGCAGATTGATGGGTTGAATAGTGGCCAGTAAGAGTGCTGCAAATAGTAAGTGATTGCACAGAGTGGGAACTTGTTTGTAGCTGGGTGTTCTTATTGATTTATTATTGAGGATGTAGTCGACTACCGCAGGTCATTGTGATCTGCAACCAAGCAGGCAGGTGTAAAACCTCTGACTTCAGACCAAGGTGAAACTGTTTCATTAACACTTGTTTGTCTTGCTGAATTCGTGGAGCAGATTTTGTATGACACTCCTAAAGCCCGACGGGAGGTGGAGCTGCACTGGCGGGTTTCTGGAGGACCACACGTTGTCCGAATACTGGGCCTGTATGAGAACATGCACAAGGGGAAGAAGTGTCTCCTCATCATCATGGAGTGGTGAGCATTACCAGCACTGATATGTACTGTCTGATCATTAGGAGCCTTTAAAAACAGGCATAGGTAGAAACTTTGTGATCATTTGAAATGTTTTTATGTGGAACATTAAGATGCAGTGTGTCTGTTCAGAACTATCTACAGAGTTCTGTATTGAATCTGGATCCAACTGAGGATGATTCACATAACACATGACAGAAGAGTGCAAATGAGATACATCCTGAGTGACCACTTCGGATCGTTTATCTACTTGTAATGAATTGTTGAAAGTACCACCCACAATACTCTCCCATACAGCTAGAGAAGAGGATTTGAGCTCCTTGATAAAATACTCGTCTTGTGTTTTGTTTCTTCTTCCAACATCACATTCTGTGGTTTTAAACAACATACTGGTGTCCTAATTGATCAAGCTTTATTTCTAATTAGATGATAAATGTATCCTTCATCCGATCATATACAGTATTTAACAATTTACAGTTATATTGGTGTTTTGTCCTTTGTTAAACGTAAGTGTTTTATTTATAGCGACTTCATAACGATTTCGATTGCAGTGCATTTCACACCACTTTTCATCTCATTATGTGTTCAGGGAAAAGCACGTTTTGAACCCATTTAGCCCCTTGATAATGGAAGTGAAGTGTCACCTGCTCACCATCATCTCATTCAAAGTTACTGCAGCTGTGTATTACTTTGTATTACCTTTGTGGTCTAAAAAACAGCATGAAAACTTGACATAAACTCTGTTTTTGGTTGGAATTTCCCTTTAATATCTTATATCTGACTCAGAAGACTGGACACGTCTGAATAGTCAATAAAGTGACACAATGACTGGCGTTGTTCTCGAATCTTAATTACTGTGTGGAACTGTGGTGGTGTGCCAAGCGCCCCCTTCCTGCCCCAGTTCTGATCTCTTTGTTAACTTTCCCAGTATGGAGGGAGGAGAGCTCTTCTGTCGCATTCAGGCAAGAGGGGATCAGGCCTTCACAGAAAGAGGTGGGTGAGGGTTCACATGTACGAGTCTATCTTGTGTCATCACGTAATTCTCCATTACGTCTGGTCATCAGAGGCTTCAGAGATCATGCATGACATCGGCACGGCCATCGAGTACCTCCACCACATGGACCTTGCCCACAGGGATTTGAAGGTATCGCTGCCGTCAAATAAAAGACTGTGTGACAAGCGTAAACATTTTGCAAAAAGTATTGACATTGTATAACCTTCTTCCTTTCTCATGCACGCTGCAGCCTGAAAACCTGCTCTACACCACTAAGGAGAGCAACGCTTCATTAAAACTCACTGACTTTGGCTTTGCAAAGGAGACGACTCTGCACAATTCCCTGCAAACTCCCTGTTACACGCCGTACTACGTAGGCAAGTGTTTCCGGTCACATCATAGAATAAATCATGCAAATAGAAGACATTAGTGTCAATTGTTTAAATGTACCGCAAACACAGTTTATGGCTGTTGTTACTGTCATTCACTCATCATGTTGTCCATGTGCATCTATTGTTTTGTGCAGCCCATCATGCTTCACCTCATGTTATTGTTGTTTAATTGTATCTATTTATCCATTCAGCCCCAGAAGTGCTTGGGCCAGAGAAATATGACAAATCATGTGACATGTGGTCTCTGGGCGTAGTAATGTACATTCTGTGAGTATCATGTGTGTCTGTAACTGCTTAATGAAGAGCTTATAGCAATAGACAACCAATTAAATCACTCGTCTCTTCTCTTCTCTTCTCTTCTCTTCTCTTCTCTTCTCTTCTCTTCTCTTCTCTTCTCTTCTCTTCTCTTCTCTTCTCTTCTCTTCTCTTCTCTTCAGGTTGTGTGGATTTCCTCCTTTCTACTCAAACACAGGCCAGGCCATCTCTCCAGGCATGAAGCAAAGGATCAGACTGGGCCAATACGAATTTCCTAACCCTGAATGGGCGGATGTTTCTGAAGAAGGTCAGACTTCAGACTTAAAATGTATAAATAACAGCAAAAATTGCATTTATATTTCATCCACCTTAGCCCTCATTTAACCAGATAGAAAGCAATGGATAAATGAACATGAGTAAAGGATGTACATGGCCAATCTTACAATGAATAATATTATCATTGGAGTCAATGTTTTACCTGCACACAGTCTGAATTTAACCCAAAGGAAACTATTGCTTCTTTTAAATGCACATTACACCATCAGTTAATTATTCAAATGTGTAATTGTAATTCATTTCACATCCTCTGAAGCCAAACAGCTCATCATTCAGTTACTGAAGACGGACCCCAACGAACGGATGACCATTGGTCAGTTCATGAACCACCCCTGGATTAGTGTAAGTTTACACTTTGTAGGCTCTGTGTCTGTAGACAGGTCTGTTCCCCTGTATATTCATAGATATTTGTGCTTGTACATCGCAGCAGTCGATGATCGTCCCTCCCACGGCTCTCCACACCTCTCGTGTTTTGACAGAGGATAAGGAGCTTTGGGATGATGTGAAGGTGACAATATTTTCAGAATGAGGCCAGAAGGTGGCAGTATAACACACATTTTACAGACCAATAATTTGTCTTCTTGTCCTCTATTAGGAGGAAATGACCAGTGCCTTGGCCACCATGCGTGTGGACTACGACCAGGTGATGATCAAAGACCTGGACACGTCCAACAACCCTCTGCTCAACAAGAGACGCAAGAGGCCAATGGCTGTAGGAGAAGGAGAGGGAGAAGGAGTAGCATGTAACAGACAAGGAGCACATTCTGAGTAGCATTGGAAAATGATTATTAGGTAGAAGTAGTATAAAACTATGGAAGACAGAGTAAGTAACATATCCACATCTACATGCCGTTCACCGGATTTGACTTGGTCCGTCTCTTTGTATCACTCCACTCAATAGCCTCAGAACGTCAAGTATTCTTTTTGTTACAACTCTAACATTTTGAATAAAATTTTGTTTTCAGTGTTTTACACCTGCATTGGGTCACTTCTGTACACGAACACTGCTGCACAAACGTCTTATTATTGTGTGTGTATGATGTGATTACTTTGATGGAGGTCAAGGTGCTCACATGCCCCTTGCATAGTCTAGCTAAGCTACGTTTATTTCTATAACTACACCAAAGTAACTTAAGTGCCAAAGAAACCAATATTCAAAAGGCACAAGTAAGACAGATGTATGTCACTAGTAAAATACAATATCAAAATTTGTGTGATGTCCTGCGCTAAGAGGCAGGATGTCATTTAGTCAGTAACTAAATGCTTCTGTCTGCTGATGCTGTTATCAGAAGCAGCTATCAGAGGAGGCCGGCTGGATGAATGGGCTTTCCATGAGGTAACTGATGTTTGCACTTCCTGGCAGTAGCACTCCCTGTCACCAGGGCAGGTGCTGCAGAATCACCTTTTGTTTTCATGTGGCAGTCTTTAATGCAAGATTGATATATAAAACAATGAAATTAAAAGAGACGTATACAAGAGAGGTCAAACATTATGAATATGTCATAAGCAGAGCTGCTTATTTTGGGATGTCAAGTATAGTAGAGATTAGGCCTCTTAGCCTTAGGACCTCAAACTGATTTCATAGGATGATTGAATATAGTAATCCTGTGACCCTGTATGTTTTGTATATATGTACCTGAACCAGTAAAGTGAAATGACGTCAAATTCTCAGACGTGACAAAATGTCATATACTAGGTAAATATACTACAGAGAGAAAATATACTGAAGAGAGTTTAAATGGAGCACTTGGCAGCTTTATTAGCCACTAAAAATAGGTCACTTGCTTCACTGCAATGATCTGAAACTAAACCAGAAGATAGATATCAGTGGGTTTCCATGTTTTTCACAGATTAAATAAACCATTTGGATATGGACTTTTATAATGAGGGGCTGAGGCTTAAATGAAAATACTGGAGGCCACAACAGCTCAACAATTACACTTCCAGGATGCTTTGGTTCTAAAAGACGAAAAGACATTTTCAGTCACAGAATGAATTAAACTATTTCACAAACTTCCCCTGAAAAAACGTGTTGGTGATTCAACTTGTTTCATATCTTCATGGTTTAAGTCGTGTTTCTGTGTATTCCTGCGTCTCCATGGGACGGCTTGCAGTGTTTCCTTTAATTTTAAAATTGCCTTTGGTAACAATAGAGAGTCTTATCTTGATGGGTGAGCCTATACTTCTCTTTGTGTATCAGCAGTAAAAGCTGTCCATAACCATTTTCTTTGTCTCCTTCCCTTATCTTTCCTTCACCACAGCCTGCCAGGTTACTGTGGAAGTTGTAAAGCACATTCGGGTGTGATTCAACTTTGATTTGTGTTGTATTTGCACAGGGCCATGAGACAGGGAAATGGATTTCATCACAATGCAGTGGAGCCTGTCTTAAGAAACCAAGGTTATTCTAGTAAACAGAGAAATTGTGCGTATTTTATTTTTTTAATCTTTTTATAATAATAATAACAACAACAACCCCCTAGCAAGCTCATCTTTTGGACCTGGGTTAATTCTAAGACCCTGCATACGGCCATGGCAATGCATGCACAAACAGTCTTTGAAACATCAGTATGAATTGCTGCAGGTGTGGATGGAGAGACCAAACAATAACAAGTGGATGTGCGTGTGTGCGTGCTCGTGCGTGTGGACGCATGAGTGAGCGCGCGTGTTTCTCACTTCATTCATTGCTGCCTCTGTTGCTGTCCATTGACACCTCTCACAGCGCTGGCAAGAAGAGACTCTTAACCCGGACCATGAGGGGCTCCTGCCGCCCGATAATCACGCAGGACAGGGCAGGTAAGGAGCAAAGTCCCACTGACTCCTCACTTTTCTTTACATTTGGTTGACAGCCTTTGTCAGTCGACAGCGAGGGCGCAGAAGTGCTAGAGAGCAGCTGGGCTAGCGGGCGGGTGAAGTAAACAAGTCTGTCACGTAGGCATGCTTCTTTCTGCTGAGCAGAAGAGGGACAGACTGCGGCACACAGCCGAGATAACTTGCAGAATTGTGTGATGCCGGTTTTAGGTTGTCAAGAAATTGCTTGTTACTTTGCAAATGTCATGTGTACTTGTGTCGCAGCTGCTGCTTAGCTAGCCGAGAAGCTAGCTGGAGTTGTGAGAGGGATGTGAACAGGATTTTTATGTCTCCAAAAGACCAGATCTGTCTTAGAGCATTGGTCTCATGATCTATAGGCTTTTATCTAAAAGATACACATGATTTCCCTCACTGCCCCATAACCATAAACTATTGTTGTTTGTCCAAGGACAACTTCATACAACACCACAGTTCAATCTTCAATGCTTTTATCAAATAGGTTCTGTATGTGGTGTTACACTGACATATTCTTAGTCTCAAAACATGTGACTACATATGTTTTAAAAAGCTGCATGTCACACATTTAGGTCAAACACTTGCTGTGAAGTGTGCTTCTTTAGTGGACTCACTCACAGCATGCGTCAGTGGTTTTGCTTTCACAAACCTGGAACAGATGGACAAGAGCTTGTAGTGCTACTTTGGATCCCAAATCCTGGTCTAACAGTTCATCACATTGTATCAGTGTCTTAACGGGACTAAATATTTCAGTTTGGTACATGTGTGTTTGCATGCAGTAAAGCCTGGCCCATACTACTGGAGCTATTTTGGTTCGTCTGTGAAATCCCTGCATGCTATAACAAACATGTGCATATGAAGGTCGACTCAACCAATGCTAATACTATGGCCTATATAATCCAATGACTCAGTTGTTATAAGCATAGCTTATTATGTAATTCAGTTTAACCTTAGCTGCTGTCATTATGACGAACACAATGCAGAGATCAAATCTCTGACAGACCTTGAGTGAGGGACTCGCAGTTCTGCATTGTACAAATATGGTCACAGCAGTTTAAATGTCTGCAGCCAAGCTGTTGAGGCAGATGTGCAAGGATTGAACAGAGCTAAGGCTGTGCTGGCAGAGAGATGAGTTGAAGCAGAAAAACAGAAAGTGACATATTTGTGTGTGTGTGGTGGCGGGTCTGGTGAACCAAATATATATATTGTGCTGTATTTGAGCTATTCAGTATGAAGTCAACAATGCATTGCTGTTAACGGTCATGAAATTGAGGGGAAACAAACAAAGACAATGGTTGTGAAAGTATCGAGACTGCTAACAGATCATATGCGTTTGCTGAAGGAGGGAAATATGCTTGAATGGATGCAGCAAACCAACAGATTCGATTCCTATGTGCACACTGACCGCAAAGTAATTCTGCCTTCTCTCCCATCTTCCTTCCATCTTACTATTATACACGTTTTTCCAATTTCAGCTCTGTCGGATCCCTGTTCTTAATAATGTCAATAAAACACTCGCTCTCATCCTGCTCATCCTACATGCAGAGTTCTTCAACCCCCCTCCTCCACCTTTTCTCTCTGCCCCTCCCTCCCTGTGTCTGCTCTCTATCTGGGGGAAAGTTCACCCGCTCGCTCTGAATCTCATTAAAGGCTCCAGGCAGAAGATGTGTGTGTGTGTGTGTGTGTGTGTGTGTGTGTGCGCCCGCAAGCGTGGGCGTGAAAATATTTAGAATCCTCTTGACA
>CAAKHC010009795.1:20526-34976 GCA_901007825.1 Macroramphosus scolopax | reverse complement strand
TCTGAGAAAAATATTTACACAAATATAATATTAACAATATAAAGACTCAAACACGTATAATAATAACAATAATAATAATAATAATAATAATAATAATAATAATAATAATAATAGTAATAATAATAATAATAATAGTAATAATAATAATAGTAATAATAATAATAATAGTAATAATAATAACAATAATAATAATACAATGATGTAACAATACAGGAATTTATTTATGGAGAGCTAAAGCCACTTTCTTTTCTTTTCCCCAGCGTCCTAATGAGATTCTCTCTCTGTCTCCTGGGCTCGTGTGAGAAAAAAAGAGCAGTTAAAAAAAGGCGGATTGAATTAATGTCAAATCTCCAAATGGAAGAGGATGTTTTGTGCCGATAAGGTTGTTATCGCCACGCCAGATCAAAAGGGCTCACACTCAAAGCATGTGTATTTCCACATTATCATGCTGATGAGCTCTAATGCCACTCGGGTCCCTCCGGTGTGTGCTGCTTTCTTCGGTCTATCTGGCGTTTTTTTTACTCTCAATAGCGCCTTAAAAAGATTGTCTCAGTAAGACACAATGGAAGTTCTTAACATTATAGTCTCGACCCTGATTGAAATATTAGACATCTACATATAATAATCTAGAGTCACTCTTCCCGACACGCGGCTGTGGACTCATCAAAATATGTTAGATGCCTGTTAAGATCAAATACAATAGTTGTTTTGCCACAAAATCACACTTATTAACGTTTCTTCCCACAAGTATGAACATCGCATACAGGAGGGAGAGGAAGGGTTAATCCTAGTTGGACAGTAACGCGCATCTGCATCTGAGCAGGATACAAGTCAGCACTCTCATCTATAAACACACATGGATGCGCGCTGACTTGCACGTGTTTTTCAAAGTTAGCTGCGATAAATTACAGATTAACTGAGGAGTTCCAGTCAGATTTTTTCCTAAACACGTGCCGCAAAGTTTATCACAGACACTTTTTGCCAATTGCCAAAAGCTGCCCTGTTTGATTTCCCATCTTATCACATTCACGTGTGTGTGAGTTACACAAACGTTGGACACCTTGGGAACAGCGAGATAATCTACTGCCCCATTGAAATCAATGAAACTGTAATAATATGATTGGATGTTTTTTGAGGGCTCTTCTGTATGAGGAGACCCTGACAGTCTGATCACAACTTTCCTTCTTTGTGTGTCATGAATAGTCAAGGGAATTAATGTGAACTGTGTACAAGTGATTTCTTCACTTCAGTGTGAACAAGTTCTTCTGATGGGTGTGTTTGGAAAAATAATTTTTGCAGTTGACGAGATCATTTTTTGAATCTAATCTAATCTAATCTAATCTAATCTAATCTAATCTAATCTAATCTAATCTAATCTAATCTAATCTAATCTAATATGATATAATATAATATAATATAATACAATATGATATAATGTTATCTAATGTCTACAGTCCAGTTTGGTAGTTGGCCCCTGCCTGTGAATCACAGCAGGTCAGGACTTGGATGATGTATTATTAATGCTGCCACAGTATAAATATCACTTGTAGTGTTCTTCCTCGAGTTCAACCGCTGGGACTGCACCAGACTCCGGGCTACCCCCGTCTCACTCCCCCTCTGTGTTATAAAAAGTTCGTGTCCTGAATCTGTTTTTTTCCTTCCTCCTCTAAGATGCACTGACGTCAGAAAACGGCGTCAAGCAGGCGGCAGCGTCGACCGGTCGGGACTGCACGCGCTCCCTCTCCAATTATTGTCTGTCAATCACGCGCGGGGAGGGGGGGTGAAAGAGAGGGAGAGGGAGAGGGAGGGGGGGGGGGCGCATCAAATCAGTTATTGAACTTGCACATATGATACAACCAACTGATATGTGTGCAGTAACTTCACTTACAATTAACCACGTGCAAATTCATCTTTACGCAGTGGAAATGCGCAGGACCACAGACTGTCCACCGCCTTCCTTCTGTTAATTTACAGTGTGATATAAACCACAAAAGCCATTTAAAAACACAGAAGACTGATTTGCCATCTAATAGATGAACCAAGTCTCTAAGTAGCACTGTCTTTACGCACGATGCTTCAACAGTTTGCTCAAACGCACTGTGATTAAAACACTTCTGTCTCGTTTGATATCGCTGCTCAGTTTATTGACTTCACTTATGAGTTTCCATAAAGCACGAGGTTAACCGCTGTACAGTGGATGATCACTGATTTTCACAGGCTGTGAGATAATAAATAAAATGCTGTGAGAGTTAAGTGTCACTGATCATTTGTGTCGTTTTATTTAACAATTAAATAGATACTTGGAACGTGCATGCTTTCCTCACATGTCACGTCCCTTATGAACTATAAGGTCACATTAGACACTACATAGGCAATATGGGGATAAACAGTTTTACAGCTTGTGAATGCTGTTAGAGTAAATGTAAATTCTGCACTAGATAAGGTATTAAATCCTGTAGCCTAACAGATCTGACCCAAAGAAGCCTGAGTATAAATCTATACAGGCTCAGTGCATCATATGGATATCTTAAGGATTTTCTGGTGTGTGCACCGCCTCTGAGGTTTTGCGCAGTGTGCAATTGGCTGAGACAAAGCTTTATTGGTGACTCCGCCCAGAGCTTGACAATCCTGGCCCCGCGCTGTCAGCCACAGTTACATGTTGCTTCAAGTCCCAGTGGACGGAGTTCACTCTGACAAACACAAACCGAAACACGGAGAGGACCTGCAGCACCGAACACAAACGGAACAACTTTCCAATAGACGTGTTGGCGTTCAGCGGAGGTTGCGGATAAAATAACACCGACTTGGCACAGGTACGACATGTTTGTCATCTGGTCACCGTGCAGCTTCTTAATGATGTTGTTAAACGTGGTGGAGATGATTTATATTATTTCATGTTGCATCACTCCGTGCACCGCATCAACGTGCATTGCATTTAGAGGACTGATGCTTCCAAACACGCATGGCTGCACAGCAACTCCCCTTTTTAAATATTAACATCTGCATTTGCTCCTTGTAGGTTTCCAGTGTCAAACCCGACTCGATGTCCAGGAGAAGAGGTGGAAATTAACTCGGAGGAAAGCGATCGAAGCATTTACCCTTTATTCTAAATGAGCACTCTGAAGATCTTTTAAAGGACAACGGTGTGAGCCAATTGTTTTAGACCGTCTTGTGTCATCTCTTTGGATATCGTTTGAATAAAAAGTGCGCTACGGTGAGATGGATGTGGCGGCTGATCAGCCCCGGTGGATGCACCACCATGCCGTGCTGAACGGCCAACACCCAGACTCTCACCATCACGGCTTGGGGCACAACTACATGGAGCCCACGGCTCAGCTTCTGCCCCCGGATGAGGTGGATGTTTTCTTTAATCACCTGGACTCACAAGGAAACCCGTACTACCCCAACTCCGCCAGGGCCAGAGTGTCCTACAGCCAAGCGCACGGTAAGATCCCCTGAACTTTGACAAATAACTGACATTTGTTGTTCTCTTTACTGCAAGAAAGGCAGACTATCAGTTGTAAATGAAAACATTTGAAAATGCAATTTTCTCGTAATTTATTATGGAATTTTAAATATTATAATTGCATCTGGCAGTATTAAAGTATGAATCTGCCTCCATACGCAGCCTGAAGGCTGACTAGCAAATGAGTCTGGTAAACATTGTAAATATATTTTTTACATGATGCTAGCATGACCATTGAGACACTCACTCAAGCAAGTAAATTAAATGCACGCGTTAGTGGAGGGAATTGTGCTTTCATTTAGCAGATTATGTAATTATTTTTCTCAATTGTTGCATCCAAACTTGCAGCTGAATCTCTCCTAATAATTCCCTTCACAGCTCGTCTGACGGGGACTCAGGTGTGCCGGCCTCATCTCATCCACAGCCCGGGGATTTCCTGGCTGGACGGTGGGAAAGCAGCTCTGTCGGCCCACCACCACAACGCCTGGGCCGTCAGCCCCTTCAGCAAGCCCAGCCTGCATCACCCGGGCTCCGCGTCCCCCGGCGGCCTGTCGGCCGTCTACCCGTGCAGCAGCAACTCCAACACGGCCTCCGCATCCTCGTTAACGCCGTCCTCCCACTCCAGCTCCCACCTGTACACTTTCCCACCGACACCGCCGAAGGACGTGTCACCGGACCCCGGAGCGTCTCCCTTGTCCACCAGGATGGACGAGAAGGAATCTATCAAGTACCACGTTTCGTTACCGGAGGGGATGAAGATGGAGGGTTCGAGCCCGCTGAGGAGCAGCCTGGCCTCCATGAGTGCTCAGACCCCCTCCACCCACCATCCCATACCGACATACCCCACCTACTCCCTGCCCGCGGCCCACGAGTACGGCAGCAGCCTGTTCCACCCGGGCAGCCTGCTGGGAGCGTCGCCCTGCTTCACCCCCAGGAACAAAGGCAAGACACGGTCCTGCACCGGTGAGTCCACCGAGTGTGGAGATCAGAAAATACCCAGCAGATCTTATCAGCTCTGCTTAATGTTGCAGTTAAACACACATAAAACGAATGTTGCCCTGAACCAATTAAAGCGACTTAATAACATATAACATATATTTAAAAAAAACTCTTACCAATATATTAAAATTCCTACGAAAGAATTACTGTATTTGTTCGTATATTAACACTGCCTATTAACATCTATTATATGTTTAATATCACACAACTCTTAACGAGCTATTTAAATTATACGCCAAATTAAATATAAAGTTTTTAAAGGACCACACAAATAAACTGATGAGAACATGTTTTTTTTTTTTTTTTGGCAAATTGCAAGCAGGGCACACGTATGTTATATTATCACATGCTTCTGTTTAAATTGTAACAATCCATTTAACATTCAAAATTTAACCAGATTAATTTAATTCAGTCTCAAAGCATTCAGTTTTTGACCATTTCTTCCCTCAAAATTAATTAATCTAATTTAGAATTTTGTTAGAATTATGCTAGAAAACTAGTAATAATAGCATTGTTTTTCTCCAACTCTAAGAGACTTGGATGATCCACATGTGTTAACCATGACTCTGTAAAGAGGCCTTAGATGGCTGCAGCAGAACTGGATCCAGTTCAGATGTGTGAAGGGAGGACCTGCATGCAAAGGTTTATTACAGGAGACTCTCAGCTTCGGGAATGTGTTTAGCCAGTTTAATAGCAGGAGGAGACTAATTTAAATAATAAATAAATAAGAGGCAAAATCAAGTTTTCTTTTATGACTTTGATAGACTGAAAGGTTATATTACAACAAACAATCAGTTAAATCAAAAACTTAAATATATATTTTATGATTAGCTTATCTTGTCAAATATTTCATGAACAATTTAGTGACTCTGCTTATATTTGAAATATTTCCATCACAAGCAGGCTGTGTTCACTGGAGAAATAGTTGGATTGATGATTTAGAAGTTGAGGGTGGAAGCACGGAGGAAGTTTCTTGCATTCAGATGCATAACTCACTTTATATTCCAGTGTCCCACATGCAGACAGTTTTTTCTTTAAACCGTGTTAGAAATGTGTTTTTTATCTGTGATTTGAGGTGTAGTTGAACCAGATGAATGTGCCTCATGAATGTCTCACTATTAATTAAAATATGTTGTTAGAAGAAACCTTCTCTGCTTGAAAAGATATTACAAATATATACGTTTGCTGACAGTAAACATGATGAGAAAAGTTAATAGTGCTCACTAGTTGGATAAGAAAAGAAAATGTAAGCAAATGTTAACGTCTGTTTTTCCTGCAGAGGGACGAGAGTGTGTAAACTGTGGAGCCACATCGACACCTCTATGGAGACGTGACAGCACAGGACACTACCTGTGCAACGCCTGCGGGCTGTATCATAAGATGAACGGCCAGAACAGACCACTCATCAAACCCAAACGCAGGCTGGTGAGTCCACTGCTGTATGTGTGCCTGTGTGTGTGAGTGAGTGAGTGTGTTGGGGGGAGAGTGAATATAAAGAGTTGAAGGGGTAGGGGGAGGCAGAGGAGGCACAATTGCAGGAAAGTTATATTTTTCCAAACAGTTTCCAGGAATTGTGTTTCTCAGTCACCTCTTGCTCCTTTGGCTCAAGCTGCTAGCAGAGTGGGATTATCTCTGTTATCATTAGAATCATTATTACTGCTCCTTCTGATATGGGATTGATAGCGGGGGGATATACCATCCCTCATCAGCAGCACCTCGCTGATATGCAGTGTGTTGTATGGAGGTCTTATTTTTATATTCTGGTAAATTAATGAAGGTTTGTTTCTACTGTGACATGCAGCAGATCATCTCTATCAGGGGAAAACACATTTCTCCAAATTTTGGAATTTTGACTTCTAAAGCTAATTAAACCATCGAAAGTCAATAGAGAAAAATGCAATGTGGTTCTGGACTTGTGAGAACTGGATATGTTGGAGATGGGTTTTTTTTATGTTTTTAGCAGCTCAAGATGTTGTTGAATATATTTCCCATCATGATCTGTTTCCAATATCTGAGTTGCTGGGTTGTAATATTGGTCACATCCTTTACAATTGTTAATTATGAATTATTTCTAATTTGTATTTTATTCTGAAGCCATTGCACAAATATGCGAGTACATTTTTTTTTAAAAGAAAGTTGAGTTTGTAAAAGTTAAACAGTGATAAAAGAATAAAGAAAAGTTAAACAAAGAAGGATCTGAGAATTGTCATAATAATGAAGCGTCTGCAATGGAAAGATAAAAACCTTTTTTACATGATCAACACCTGCGTCTGTTTGTGTGGCTGCACACAGGCTGTGTGTCCTCACCATCGGGACAAATAGTCCAACATCTACTACTAATAGATCGGTGGAGCACATAACTGTTCCAAGCAAAGTGTATGAGCCTTTCACAGCGGTGTGTTTTAGTTCTAATAGCATATAGGGCCATATATCATGGTTTCCGTACGGCTCAGTCGGGGCTTCACTGCTCCAGTTTGTGTTCAGTGGCAGCAGCCTTCCAGTTGTTTCCTATCCGGATATCTGACCGGTCCAGATAAAGCAGCGGGGCCAGCGTCTGTTTCCTCCTCCAGCCTCCTAAATAAGCTCAGACCTCATTTTCTAGTGGTCAAGCTCTCCATCCATGACGCAGAAAGCAAAACACTGTTAGAAAAGTTTCAAATAGAGAAGTGGGAAAGTCATGGAAGAACCTGTTTGTTTTTTTTTGCTTTAATCCAAATGATTATAATAATAACAAAAACATTCTTATCATGATAACTCAATTATACATTTGGACTGAGGCTGCAGATTAATGTTTATATGTTCTGTGGAAATATGTTCATCTCAGTTTAAAGCCTGAAATAATGAGATGTGACGAGTCCACACAGATGAAGTCTCAGTCACAGTCTGGGGAACAGCTCCTCCATGCATGTGACATTTGAAATGAAGAAAGTGTCTTGTTTCAAAATACGTGTTTAATATTCAGAGTCAGAATATAGTGTAAGTAACTAGAATGTCTGTAGATATACCACCTACAGCTTTATTAATTAATAAGACAATTAATCAAATAATGGGTATTAAACAAATTTCTGACAGCAATTGTGATAATTGATTAATCAATTACAGTTTAAGGCAAATATTGCATCATCTGACTTATTCCAAGCTCTCCTGTTACTATTCTTTGATAGTAAACTGGATATCTTTGAGTTTTGGATTGTTGATGGTCATTTTTCTTAGCTCTTTCTATCCCAAATAAACAATTCATCACTTAGATGATTGGTAGATTCACCTCCATCATCAAACTGATCAAATCAACATATTAGAAAGCTCAACTTGTTTCATATATTGTAAACACTGAGACATATTCTTGTAATCCTGAACTGAACTGTTCTTTGAGATCTCGAGCTTCAATCTAAAGCTGAATGATGTTTTTTTTTTCACAGTCTGCCGCCAGACGAGCTGGAACGTGTTGTGCCAACTGTCAGACAACCAACACCACACTCTGGCGGCGCAATGCTAACGGCGACCCGGTGTGCAACGCCTGCGGCCTCTACTACAAACTGCATAATGTAAGTCTATGACTGTGGGTTGCCAAGTGGAGTCTGTACAGGGTCCAATAGACGGGAAGTAAGCAGGCAGGCTACACTGATTGTTGCGAGGCGGAGAGAGTTGGGGTTGTTCTACTCTCGGACACTGTTGGACTCGTTGCTGTTTTCTTTCTTTGTGATATATTGTTTCCATGGTAGGTGTAATCCCCTTGAGAGGCACAATGGTGGGAATGTTATTGAGTGGAACGGCCACAAGCCCAGTCTCCATATGAATAGCATTAAGACTGGAGGCATCGACATCCATTAGAGCTGCTCTTAATATCTCTTAATGTTATAAACAAAAAACATTGATTTAACTATTATGTGTGCAGCCAATGTCTGATTTGTCATATTTTGTGCCATTGACCTCCAGTGGAGCCACGCTATGACATGTGCCTTCCTCACAGTAAATTATTTTGAGCCAATGCCATGAAAATATTCCTGCTAAGAAGAGTTTATCCTCAGCTGAAAATAGTCCCCAACAAATGCAATTTCCTCCATTATGAACGCAGGAACAAGTGGGTTTGCGGCTTGAACCGCAGACAAGGGAGGGAAGTCAGAGGCAGGCTAACAAATGATCTGTTTTACCAGATTTGTTGACTGTAACAAAAAAACAAGTCTCATCCTTGACTGACTGAAGTCTCTATGTCACAACATATGTTTAAAAATAAGTTAAGAATTTCAACCTCACATCTTTCCCTCCATTGTAACTAAACCTCCTAACCCTTCTCCCCAGGTGAACCGGCCTCTGACCATGAAGAAGGAGGGAATACAGACACGCAACAGGAAAATGTCCAACAAATCCAAGAAGATGAAGCGGTGCAGCGACAGCTATGAGGAGTTTACCAAGAGCATGGACGACAAGAGCGCCACCTTCAGCTCTCTGGCCGGACACATGTCCATGGGCCACCTGCCTTTCAGTCACGCTGGACACATGCTCCCCACACCCACCCCGATACACCCGTCGTTTGGCCACCCGCACCACTCTAACATGGTGACGGCCATGGGTTGAATGGGCGAAGATGAGGGGGGGTGGGGGAAGCAAAAAGAGCTGCTTTAGGGACATGGTGGAACCTGAGATGGTGATATGAAGGAAGAAGAGGGTCCCTCTAGGGGACAGAGTGTCAGTGTGTGTCTACATCTTGATTGTCTCATGATTGATTATGCAATCGGTATGTTGGAGAAACGATGTTAGGTGGGAGCAAAGAGCCTCTCCTCCTCTATAGGTACCAATTTTTTATGGAAGGAGGACGGCCGACACACGTTAACACATCGCACGCCATCGTTTGACTCCAACAGACCGTACTGACTGCAGAGTGGTTCGGCGTGTGCCGAGCAGGTTTATAGCAACTGTGAATATTGTAAATGAGTGAGAGTGAAGGGGACGTCCCAGACAGAACATCCCCCCCCCCCTCGCGACATGAAATGAAAACATGCTGGATTTTTTGCTCATGGATGATTTTAAAGGAATTTTCACAAAAGAAACAAGCAAACAAAAAAAAAGGTTTATGAATCCTAATTTGACACTTTATTATAATTATTATTATTATAATTATTGTTATTATTGTTTTTCAGATAATTTATTTTCCACAGTTATTTTTTCTTTTACTATACCACCTGAATCATAATATGGGTGCTGTTATCCCAGTTATGTGTATATTTTTAGCTGAAGCGCTTTCTGTCTCTGAGCTGGTCAACGTTTATACTCGAAAGAAATAAATCAAGTTCATGATCACATCTGCTCCTTCTGTTTAATATTCAACATTCAGGTCTTCATCGTAGCAACAGATACAAACTTCATATGACGGGTTCTGATAACGCTCTCGAAGAAGAAACAACTCCACATCTACAACTTCCATAACCTCAGTTTGTTTCTTTTTGCTATTATAATCAAATATTTAAAGGATATCTCCTGTGCATCATTAGCATCGTTGCATTCTTTGTATCCCTGAATGTCTCTGGAGCAGCAGATTAAAGGAATAGTTTGACATTCTGGAAATGACCTTATTCCTTTTTCTTGCAGAGATAAGATAATTGAAAGCACACTTATGTCTGAACTCTCAACCTGAAGCTCCACCAGGAGCTGGTTAGCTTAGCATAGCAGGAATACTGGAAACAAGGGAAACAGCCTGGTTCTTCCCCCAGAAAACACACAAGCTGGCTGCTTCCCTTCCTTCAAGACTCTTTGTGCTAAGCTAAAACAATACTTACTGCATGTTGACCAAACAGACACAAGTATTATGGATGTTCTTTTTCCACCTTTGCAAGAAACTTACAGCATTGTCCGAAATGTCAAACTCTTCCACTTTCCGTATTTTGCCATATTACTTAATCTGCATCCCAGGTGATGTTAATCTCAGCATGTACAGAACACTGAGGAAGATGAAGAGGACAAACGTTCTGGAAGCATCAAGGCTTTTCATCAGCACATCCCACCAGAGTCGGAACAACCCGGGCTTATTATTTGCTACCTGTCAGTAAAAGCTAAGAATCTGTTGATAATAAAGAAACCACAGAAAATGAAAATGACTGCGACAATTCATTTTTTCTTCTAGCAGGATTTTACAAACTCTCATTGATTATCTTCCCATCCAATTGGTGTTACTTGTTGCAGTGTGGTAGAACTTTGAAATTGATTCGTGCTCACACACCATGAGTTTGGTAAAAGGACTGAAAACATGCAAAACCTCCCCCTCAGCAAGTCTTAGTCACGTCTGTCACAGAATTAAGCCATGAAGCTTTGAGATGACACAGTTCAACCCGAGAGCAGCACGCAGTTTCCTCGCAAGACTTCCCTGACCTCTCACCCGATAGGAGCACTTACTCTGTCCTTCTTACGGTCGCCCCCATTTCACTTTGACTTACTCAGACATGTTTAAAATGCCACGTCCTCCCCGACAAGGTCAAACACTAAGAATTTTCCCATAAAAAGGAGATAAAAAGTAGCAGAGTGGTGCGAGAAGCTTCGGGGACTGGGTGGGCATCCGAAATCAGCAAATCAGCTCAACAGCACGATTTACAGCCGGCATCTTTGTTTACTGCAAGCGGGGGATGGTGTTTTTCTAACAAACTCAATTCATGGAATCAAAACAAGGCTCGAAGTGACTTCAGAGGAGCGAGCGAGCAGAGACACGGTGACGGAGGAGATGAAAGAGAAAGGCAGCAGACGTTTATCCAGTTCAGAGCCCTAAAAATGACCTGGGGTGGAGTGAATAACAAAAGCCGAGGATAAAAGCTCATCCCCGTTACTTAGATCCTGGGACGCCGAAGTTCAAGACGTGTACATGAATGATTAAACTCGAGATCGTATCAGTATCGATGATTCTCTAGCTTGTCGCAGTTGAGAACCATCAAATATAAATGAGATCTCTTGGCACCTTTTTGTCCCTTTTTAAGTCAGAGCAGTGACTTTGTTGGAGATTCACATCTTTACTTGTTGCACTGTAGATAAGTCAGGTAGCGTCGCTCCACCAAGATGACTGCATGACCCTTTGGTTTGAGGTGATGTGTCACATCTGCACCGGTGGGACCGGCTCTGTTACTATCTGGGACGATCTGCGGTGACATTCGTCCTTCATTCACTAAGGTTTTTTTCCCTGCTGGGATCTTAAACAGTTCGACCGATAGACAGGGAGACCCACTGACACGCTCTCACTGGGGATGGATGTGAACATGAAAATGCACAGCAGAGTTTTGTTTCCATCAACGTGCTGACACACTCATTAGATACCATAAAGTGGAAGATAACCCACTTAGAAGTGCTATCGTAAAGTAAATACTCTGCTAAGATGAATCCCAAGAGGCTGTTTGACCACTGGACATCACAGGGTGCTTAAATGTCACACGTCTCTGCGTTTGTTCATCAGCATCAAGTCAATTGCTCCAATTGGCAGCTGCAAGAGGGTCAGTATAGCGGCTGTCGGACTTGGAGCTCACCACCTACTGACATGCTGCTGGAGGCCAAGGCCGATGGACGAGATCTCCGGAGGTCTGAACAGGCAGACTGAAGACTGACGCAGTATAATCACTGATTTTCTAAAGGGCACCGGACTACAGGACTGACATGAGTCTGCCTGATAACTGCCCTGATCTGTTCACGGTGAGATTCCCTGACGACTCACAAGTGCAATGACTTTTATGACTGAAACTTCACTCTGAAGCAGAAAATCTTCAGAAATGTGATGTTTTATTCCGGAATGCAGATCTGAGCTGCCATCCCCCCCATTAAGAATCAGCTATGCTAGCCGGGTAATAGCTAAAAGTCAAAATTCTGCAAGCGTACTACAGGGTGAAGCTTCCTCCAAAGCAGGACCAGAAAGGTACGAGAAGAACAACTGTAGATCTTCAGGATGTGTCCCCATGCTGGTACAGGCATGTGCATGAGAGAGGCTGCATACCAGGTCCTGCAGAAAAAGGTAGAACAAGCTGACACACTTTGAAAAGTGGGACACCATCCAAACACCCGATCCACAACCACTGACAAGTCCCTTTCAAACTGCTTTTCTTCTCTTGTATGAAGCAGACAAATTCATCCCTCTTGTCTCCAAACAATCACCTCTTTTCTTCTGCTGGATGCACCAATGACAGAAGGAGGGAGGGTCCTGCAGAGAGGGTGGGAGAAATTCATTTGCCCTGCAGAGCTCCACTGTAGGCCCTAGGCGAATGTCCTGTTGTGTGAGAGCCCCTGGGACTGGGCGTCTTGGCCCCACTATCTTATAACACAGTCCACAAAAAGCCCAAGGCTCGGTCCTCAGGAAATCTGAGAGGCGGGGTATCTAGGCTGAGTGGGCAGGAAGGAGAGACAAAACTTCTCATGTACATTGCACCTATTCTGGCCTGTATGTGTCTGAAAGCTCAGGTCTGCTAGTTTGTACGTTATTGTTTGACCAGGCAAACATTGAGATCCTGTGTAAAGAGCCTTAAAATTCAGGGCGACAAATTAACTCACTGTTATAAATCCAAACTAATTCAGCAGGATGAGGAACCTTCAGCTCTGAAATATTAACGGAGGAAAAGAAATGTGACAGACTCGTTTCTCTTCCCTCTTTGGGATCAGAGGTCAACAACATCTAACGATCATCAACCCACCGACAGAGAAAGGAATCTGCTGCCGAGTGTAAACACAACAACAATCTGCTGACTGTATCTGACATTGTGTTTCCTCTCATCGAGGGATGTAACTGTTTGTATTTGGCTCTCTTATCACATCGTCTCTATTGTCAGAACTACTTTACTATTTCTCTCTATGTCACAGACACGTTTCACTTTCACTCTGGTGCCACAAAAATGTATCCGGCCGACAGCATCCAACAGTAACATTTTCCTTTGCAGTCAGAGTGAGTGGAGGAAATCATTTCTAGGAATTTATGCTGAGAGGCAAAGTGTTGCCTCTCAGCTGACCTTCTGGTGACCTGAGACTGATCTGGACAGATCCTGGAATTATTTTGCACTTTGATAACAATGCAAGATAGGACGAGTAATTGACGGGATGTCCAGAGGCTGGAGTGGGTGACACAAACCCACAGAGGGGGAGAAGGTGTTAGACTGTTTGGAAAAAAATTTCTCAAAGACCAAAAATTCCCACAATCATCTATGTCAGTTGCAAACTGCCCCTCAGACTCCGATGTTACGATAGTAAAGGATTTTCAGGAGACAAACTAAAACTGTTTCTTTGAGTATGTGTGCAGCCCGGTACGGCTGCGGCTGCATACACCACAGTGACTGACGATGACCTCTTGAGGAACAACGTGGGATTACAAGGCAAGCCGGACTACGGCTAGCTTCTTCGTGCGCTTGCAAATGATCCTTTAAAGCTTATCATGAAATTATGCAAACCGTGCATGCAGGTACGCACAGGTCGGCATGTCCGGATGTTCTTTATGTATTCACACACAGATCCATAGAACTTTGATTTTTTTTGTCATAAGGCATCCTGATGTTTGTCATGTGTGCTGCAATCACTTCTCACTTCGCTGTCTTCTTTCTTTATTTAGCTGATTAATGTCTTATCATTTTCCACCATCAAGCAGATTTTCATTTCCTCTCCTTTTTATTGCTTTTCTTTTCTATAGTTGCGTCTGTTTAACCCTCCTATAGCGCACCTGAGCTCCAGTGGATCTGATATCTCTCTAGCTCCTGACACTGACATGGATCTTGAATCTTGGATTTTAATCATCGACCTCTTTAATTCAGAACTGCTTGAAGAATTGTTTTATCATGATTCATCCAGGATGACAGACAAGCGATGTCACATTGCTCAAGACAAGAAACAGCACAGTTGAGATGAGACACAGACAGAACTTTCACACACTTAGGTGCAGGAGATGGAAGGGATGGCGACGGGCAAAGAGGAACTAGAGACGTGACTGTGAATGTTTCTCACCTGTAGCTTCTGATGTTGCTTGGGAGCAGAACTAACCCAT